>KZ345914.1:72739-82830 GCA_002352805.1 Teladorsagia circumcincta | reverse complement strand
GTGGAATACCCTATCTCACCCTAGGAATGATTCTTGAAGTTGGCTCCCCGCGGGAGTGTTGCTTTGATACGCAAGGTTGTTGTGGTCTATGGAAGTGCTCCGACAAATATTCCTGAAAATTCCAAGTGCAAGCTCCTGCTCACTACCCTCATCGCGTTCAAAATATGGCGTCATCTGCGCGCCGTCGAGCTCAAAGGGGTCTTCTGCAATTGCTCCAACCCTAAGCAGGTGCATGATTTTTTCAATCAAATGATTGATGGATAGTTTCTTATTTTCAGATATAGTCGCTATGTCCATGCATGACCCCTTCCAAGCAGCCTTTCAGATAATGTCGTGATGGTCCGCGACTTTTCAAGGACCACGTTGAGCTCGAATCTTGCCCCATGTTACCATGGCAGATTCTGCTGATGTCGTCGGGGTTGAAACCTATTATAGAGTTTTGTGATGAAGTGAGATGTGCTCTTTAATTCTCATTTGCGAGCATTCGTTTGATGATCAAGGCCTTTAAATGTGAAATTAATGAAGTGCCTCCTATTTGACCACCTCTGTATACAGGGGCCAACAAGAATGACAATTGTCAACCAGAATATGTAAGAATCGTTGGATTCGAGCTGACTGCTCAGACGAAAACTTAAGAGCACGTTCCGTTCCATAGGAAAGCTTACTTATTATTTCAGGATAGCCTTCTACGCGGACGACATCAGAAGAAACTGTCGCGATAACATGGGTATTCGACGGTGGTGGACCATCAAGAAGTTTTGTGAGAAGCTGCTCGGAAGGGAGTTTGCATAGTGAGCTAATGGCTCCAAAAACCGATCCACCAGCGGATCGATACAGGAAATTATGTAGCAGCACTCCACTGAAGAAAGTTCGGTAAGTTTCTTTGAACCCATTGGCGATGACAGATGACGTAATATTCTAAAGACGGTAAGGGCACTGAGAAGAGAATGTCCCCACTCAGAGAGAGGTCTTTCAGGAACATTTTGCTGTGACACTTTCGCCAATGGCTGCAATCTGAACGACGAAAGGCCGCTTTCATGCGACATGAGCAAAATGTCCTTTTTTGCCCTCCCCCCCCCCCCTCGTGGGTAATTTATTCACACACTCTGACTCTTTCGCTGCTTATCCCTGCTCATTTCCTTTTGTTGTACATACCAGTGTTTTGAACAAGGCAGCCACCGAGACATCCGTTTCTGCCCACGCTACCTTCACCTGTACGCAGTTCATTTACTTTATCAACACATTGTCGAGTGGACGCACATATTCAAAGTGGTGGCTTATACAGCATGGCGTGATGCTATCACCATCATAACCCCAACTCACATTGTCACTCCAATACTAATTTGGTTGTTAGTTTTACAAAAGGGTAGCTTCTCTAACCAAGTATCTCACTCGCTTCCCCCATCGTCCCATCTGCTTGCACGGCTCCGACACCGTGCGACCGAGAAAGTGCCGGTATGAGTCTTATTTGGCAGGCGCTGTCACAACCGCAACCACTCGGAGATAGACACCGCATCGAAGCGCTCCTATTATAGTTCTGTTAGCGGTTGATCTCTAGTGTCACGTCCTTTACCATGAAGGGGAATTTTGTGTAGGAACAGACGACCCGTACTAAAGCGAGGGATATCCCTTTTGGGCACTTCGAAATAAAACCCGACTCACAAAGTAGGTGATTTGTATAATAGAAGTATCCCTTCCGCTGAAAGGTACAACCTAGGCAGAAGTCGTGTGAAGGATCCCTTTCATTTGTAGGATTGTAAGATAGACTCCTAGAGGACAATCACAGGTGTGGCATTTTGTACAAAAATCATCCGAAAACAGCGCTTGGGCCCTTACGTAGTGAGCTGCTGCAACTGCATTTTTTCTTTTATCTGGCCGTAGTCTGGAGCTCTCTTATCTGTTGCGCTCTCTCCCTCACACTCCTCTCCGCGTTTATTTTGTCATTGTCTCGACACAGCTGATTACGAAGGTAAGTGAGCCCTCACCCTGAGGGTTTTTGACGAATTATTCCATTTTTCTTCACTGCCGGCCCACTTCTCACCAAAGTATTTGTGTTCGCATGCAAGAACCAAAACAATTCGATTCTGGGGCATGCCTCTATTATTTAGTTCCTTCTCTAACACGCACCAGCGTACAGTAGCACTACAAGGTGCTCACCAGGACGCTCTTCTTGCAGTACCTCTCTCGTTGAAATACCAGAAGTGAGGAAAATGGTATGCACGAGACTTTCAACCGCGATTGTATGAAGAGACTTGTTCCCAAAAAGCAGAAGGAAAACAGTCAATCTACTCCAAGTCTTCCATATTCAATCGATTTTCTTCTCACTAGTTTGTCCCACTCCTACGCAATATTTCTCATGTGTTATACTTGAACAGTCTCCCGTCTTGCGTTCCCCTCAAAAACATTTGGTCTACAACTCCATCGATCAGTCATCGGCGATTGCTGGTTCCATGGTCTCTATTAGCGAATGTCAACAAATCGATGGGAATGGGGGTTTCAAACAGAGAGTTCAAGCACATTCAAAAAGTTAATGCAAATTATGATTCCTTTGCTTGTACAGGCCAATAGGAAATGAGGAAATGCTGGTCACTTATTTATCATGAGCTTCACTAGGAAATGATTATTGGTTGAGGTGGCCGTATGGAACGAGGCCTATGTTGTTGGATGTGTTTTTGAACGCTGAGCTCGAATCTGCTTCCCAAATCTGCCATACGATATTCTTAATGGACTTATAAAGGAAATAGGGCACCGGCAGTGATCTGGGCTCAAAGAGCTCGTAGGATCGATTCCCTTCCGGGTGATTAGGCCACTAGTTTTCGAAGCAAACCAGCCCGCTTGGCGTTCCTGCTGGGGCCGTATGCTGAATGTTGGGGAAAGGATGGGACCTCCGTAGTCGACGCACTATTCAAACTTGGTCGGTGCGATTGGAGAGTGACGACGAAAGTGGTGCAGCTACGTAAGCAGCTCCGCCAAAAGGGCTGGAGTGCTTACCTCAGGACTAAGCCTTGGAAAGAGGACGGATCTCGCAGACCCGTCCTCTCTCCAAAGCTCGGTCCTGAGATAAGTATCAAGCTGAGGTGGTCCAAAGGATCGAGTCAAAGTGGTCCGTCGATCGTCGGGGCCCCATCCCTTCTCCAACATTGAGCATACGGCCCCAGCAGAAACGCCAAACGGGCTGGTTGGCTTACTTCCAAGTTTTCCTCCAAAAACATTTTATATGCGGAATACGAGTACCATACCTGACTGCTGCAAAAACGTATGTGGAGAGCTTTGCGGTTATGTGCAGCCATTACCAAAAGGTGCTCAACCTGGTTAGGAACTCTTCTCAAACTCTTCATATGGGTAACTACATATAGGAAGTATTTGATCGAGCAATGGAGTTGGAGCCTTTTCAAACCATGCTACCGCAAAGGCAAAAAGCGCAACCGGTCAGCGACCGATCCTACGACCTCTCGCCCGTGAGTCCAAACCATCAGCGCTGCTCTAACTTGCTTCAGTACTCGGTTCAGAAAATCGTTCGGCAGATTCGTAAAGCAGATTCGAGATCAGCGTCCAAAAACACATCCAACAACATAGGTCTCGTTGCATATGGCCACTTCGACCCATCATCTCTTGCTGGCCATTTTATCACAAAACGAGCGAATCAACAAAGGTTCACGTTCAAATATCTGCTTCAACATAGGAGATAAGCCAGAGTTGTGGCTAATGACTCAGTAGGTTCAAATGAAATAATCATCAGCAGTTAAGCAGTTTGCATAACGGCCGCTTCAAGTTTGAAGAGTGGTCAAGGTGAGATGCGTAACTTACACAGAAATGCTGAAAGTAACTAAAACTGTGAGAACAAGTTGTCTAGACAAAACAAACATTTGCTGTGTAAGATCTAAATAGATTACACAACGCTATGCTTACTATTGAAAACACTTCAATAACACATGGCAATCAGATAACACCAAGTGAACGGTTCGCTATACCAAACCTAAAGAACGTTCAAAACTTTGTTAGAGAGGACATTTATCCACTTCACGTTTCGCCAACTCCGTACCGGTTGGCAAGACATATCGTCATAAATGTTACACTACCAGTTACCATAAATAAACTTTTAGAAGAAGATGCATTTCCGCCCCATTTTTCATATCAACCATGATCACTTGAAGGTATTCACAATCGAAAAATGTAGTTAGATCACTTGAAAACGTGGAGATAAAAGGGGGACCGCTCTGAAGAAAAAGATGAGAAGAAACTGCAAAAACGCTGACATCGAACACCTTTTGTTTTTGCAAGGTGGATAGTAATACAGCGAAGAGGCACGAAACGCGCAGAGAGGAAAGACGAGAGAGTATAGCGGCAAGCGAGAAGCAGACTTTCCACTGCGTGCACCAATATGTCACGTATAACAACTCAAGCGAACTCCACCGGGACGACAATGCTCTGATGTCCTCAGCGCGTACTTTCGGCCCGAAACAATAGCACACTTTGTGGGCAGCTTTATCCCACCCGCAAAGGTCATCTGGTTCATCTAGCTTAATCGTGACGGGCTTATAATCGATTTCGTTCAAACTGCTCCGAGAAATCTTCCCAAAAACAGTTCTTTCATACGAAACTTAACTTATGTACACCAGGTTTCAGTTCATTGCAATTTTGATTGACTCTGAAGAGCTCAGTAATTAGCTCAGTAAAGGCTGGTGTTCACGTCCTCCAACGAAGAAGGTCTTCCAGAAAGTGCCCAGCTTTCCCGAAACGGTTTCTTGCATGATATAGGGATTTGTGCGTGGGACACAGAACTGCGTTCATTTTTCCTGAGTGGCCCTCTGAATGCCAAAAAGCTGATGAAGTGGTCGGTGGTTCGAATCCTCGCGGTGACAATTTTTTTCGCATTTTGACTGGCGCTTGCATTATGTCTCAAAATGGTACCAACGGCTAGTGATGAATCTCATATTACAGTAAGGACCATTAGTAGCCCATATGAGTAGAGTATTTCCAAACTGGTGCCAGAAAGGTGTCTCGCTTGAGCTTTTTGATCCCTTTTGGGTATTCAGAGGGCCGCTCAGGGAAATGAACTACAGTTCAGAGATCCATGCACGCACCCCTATATCATTCAAAAAACCGCTTCGAGAGAGCTGGGCATTTCCTGATTTCTCTGGTAAGGCTGCCAGAATAATATGCGTAACCACAGATGAGAGTGGTGGAACTGATACGTCACCGCAATTCAAGTGCAAACTCATTGATTAGTGTGGAAATTGGAGAGTGTGGTAGGAGACCAAATAATAACTGAACACTGTTGTTGAGACTGTACATATATTAACTGTGAAGTACTCTTATTTGGTGATAGAATTAGCTGCCGGAAAAATAATGTAACGGTCAACTACCTTTGAATAGCTCTTGTATATCCAACTGTGCAGAGGAGGAGAAAGAATACAAAGATGAATTGAACAAGTCTTTGGTGCAACAGCAAAAGGATGGAGAAGGTGAACAACAAAGGCACTCGGATTTCTTTTCGCGTTCTCTCTGCAATCTTCCGGCAACAGGCAAAAGCTAGATGGCAATGAAAAAAGGAAATGAATCCACAACAAGAAGGAGAAAGGCGGTGAGCGGTCGGGGAATATGAACAGTAATATTTCAAATGACAGAAATCGATTAACGAAGCAGTTTCGGTCGTATTTTTATTTTTTTTAGCTGACTACACTGCATCTGGGTGAACGTGTCTTCTGTTCAACTTAACGTTTGTCAAGTGCGGTAGCCTAACCAGAAGCGGTCTGGCTCTATGTAAGTGAGCGTTCGGATTTCTTCTTAAGGCTTGAAGCACAAGTCGCGATCAATTTGAGGTGTTGCTTAATGAGAAAATTAAACAATATATGGAAAAGGAATGTTACTGAATAAGAACCAAAAATCACCGTATAGGAAATTATACGAAAAACTTAAAAATTTCTGAGGTCGACTGGCCACGGCGGAGAGACTCAGCGATGCGAAGAGAGAACTCGAGAGAGCACGTCGTACTCGAGAGGGCGCAGACGCCACGCATGGTAGATGGATAAGAGCGGCAACGTTCGCAGCGCTCAAGCAGAGGCATTAGCGCCCATGTCGGGCACTTTAATACCGCGACAGTGTCACCAACCCTGTGATGGAAGGTCCTGCTATCTCACTCAAAGAGAAATTCCCACTAAGGATCTAATCGAGACCTCTGCTTTCAAGTGGTAAATTTCTTGAAGAAAAACGAGAAGTCGTGCTTATAGAGGAAAACTGGTAATACCGAAGCGGAATATGTACGTGTATTAAGATAAAGAAAGAACAAGGAGACGAGATGTGGTTGAAGTACAGCAAAAAAGTGATATGAAAATGAGCAGGTCACCACTTTTGTCCAGCTCCCTCAAAACGAACCTCACAAGGCCGTTTTCACGGCAGCTGAGCATCGCTGAAACGGCTTGAAGGTGTACAAACCGCAACAGGAGATGCTCTGTGCAGGCTGATAATTTGTCAGTACTGTTTTCTTGACTTGCTGCATCACAATTTGGTTTATTATGGACGCACCTGTTTCAATTCCTTCAAACCGAAAGACACCTACAAATTGATAGATAATCTCATAGGAGAAATAAGGAGAAAGGTGGTAGATTGCGTAGAAACAACAAAACGACGTTGCAGACACCACTGGCACCCCCCAAGAAAACGTTGAGGGGAGACGATCAATAACCATCGACGAGGTTCCTCAGATCTACCCATTTTTCTACCCTGATCGTATTCTGTCTAAAACATAGTTATCATCTAAAAACATAGTTCTCCTCTTGTCGAATCTAGATGATATTAGTTGCTTCACCATGATTCACTGGCCAAAGAGTGGGTGGACCAAGATTATTCTGCCATGTTCAGGATCCCCGAAAAAAGAAGTGAACAAAAAACTAAAATCTAAAATCCCGAATTAGTCTTCCAATGGGACATCTACAGGCGCACATCTCTATCGAATCAAATTTGTCTTCTTGCTATGTTTTTTTTTTCGCTCTCAAGCACCGATTATTGGATAACTACTCTTCCAAAGCCATGACTGAACTCTAATTTCGAGGTATCTTGATAGTTCTGTAACCTAACCACAATATGCAAAGCGTTCGTAACGGGCAACAGACAGAACGAGTAGAAGCTGCTATTAACCAGCTGTACACTTTCCCTAACAAGTAAGTTCACTTTCGACTGCTCCACAGGGGTGGCCAAAAGATAGACACATTGTTCTTGAAGCATATCAGCACTCTTCTACTAGCACATGTTGCCGTGATCAATGGAAGTCTACAAGGAGAATGTTCCTGATATGCCCCCCCCACACGCAGGTGCAGGCCCGTTTTCGCTGCCCTCGTCGTCTTCGGAATATGACGTTATCTCCAAGTGCCGTCGAGCTCAACGCGGTCTTCCATTATTGCTCCATCTGAAGCGGCTACACAATTTCTTCAATCGATTACTATATTACTAGCTTTGTGAGACAGTAGCTCTGAATGTGCAAAATCCCTCCTAGCCAGAGTTCAGATGAGGCGTCGTTGGTCCACGACCCGTCGAGGAGTACCTCCTTGAGCTCGTACCGTGCACCATGTTCCTGAGAAAATATCTTCTATCTCATATGTCGTAGCTGCAGAAGGCTATTATGACCTTAGTTGATAGATGGGAATGTGCCGTTGAATATCCCGATGGAAGCATTCAGTTTGAAGTTAGGGAGGTGTGATAAATGCCGTTTTGTAGATGGAGTGACCCCTGTGAGCGATGCAGTGATTGCCATGAATTTGTATGATAGACGGAAATAAAGTGGCTTATGGCGCTTCTAATCTACATCACCGCTTAACTTTCGCCACCAGAGCCCCTCTGAGAGACTTGAATACAACCACTCTATTCCAGTCCACAGAGTGGTTGTACCAATATACACAAAACTAGGAAGCATGTAGGATCACCCTCAAGAAATCAGATGTACGACTCCGGATTGACTAGGTTCACGGCCGACTATGCACCCTGCTAACCATTAGCATTTGCCTAGCCGTGCTGCTTAGAAACATTACGGTAAGATGTTAAGCGGACGAACCCCCTTCCTTCGCCAGCCTTTCTCCTCCTGTTCTTTGAACGGTAGAAATTTTCAAAGCAAATAGTGTCACCAATGGGAAGTCTCCTTTCCTTTTACCCCGGCCCATGCCTTTGAGGAATGCTATGCTTTCCTCGGGTTGTCCCCTTAATTGAGACTTTTACTGAAATGAGATTCTAACAGAGATGATTGCAAAAAAATGCGTGTTCCCTTGACCATTCTGATTGATGTGTTTCTTCCAGTAGCTAGCTCAATGTCAACGATAAGTGTGAGATGTTCTTTTCATTCTTCAGCATGCAATAAATTCTGTATTTCCATACGCTTGATAAGAGCGTGTAAAGTACAAAATTTAGTGTTTTTTCCAATACATTTTGAGCAGTGACTGCGAGCGCATGGAATGATAACTTTCCCGAAAAAAAAGGTTATCTCTGTTTGCTCTCATAAAATTGCTGCAAATAATGACGAAAATGATGTCTATGAGTCTAGAGTTCAGCTGAAGAAAAACCCGTGCAAAAATAAAACACAATAACCTTACCCTCTTTAATATGTCAATCAGCTACCTGATAGGAACCTCATTTTCCTTCAGCATGCCATATAAAAGCTGTAGGTTCTGTGGTTTTCTCTATAAGGGAATTTTTTTCCTCCTATAGTTATTGGATGAGTGAAGGTGATGAGGGGAAAGTCGCATCACTTACCATGTGCACGGCCAGAGAGGAGGTCAACCGCCCGTTATTACCATTTCAAAACTTCCACTACCCTTTGCCTCTGGAGGAAGGCCCTGTAACACCCTACCCATCAGCCTTGGGAGGGCCTCGCACAGTCCCTTTTACCACCCCCGCCCTCTACACTTACCACCATGGCTCCAATAGAATATTTGATTCTAGAAAGGCTTCCCAAAAATCGCGTTGGTAATTTTCAATTTTTTATTCGCCGGAACTCGATGGTCAAGCACTATCGCGTCCAATATAAATCCCAAAATTTTTCGAAGAAGAGACGTCAGAAACTAGTGCTATTTCGAGAACAAGCGATGACTAACAAGGACAGGATCCCACGTCGCCATGGCCTTTCAGAACGGGATCTCCAATTTCATAGGTATCCTGGGACGCTGATTTCAAATCTACCCTCCAAATTTGCTAAACGATTCCTATAACGAAGTTATAACTTGCACATAAGGCAATCGAGATTGCAACGGGATGTGCAGCAGTGGCGCAGCCCTGGGATCCTTTCCTGGTAACCTGGAATCCTTTCCCTGTAAGCTTAAAATTTATGCCTGACTGACTCTATCATGTTCAATTGGAAATTCCTTTCTTGAAGTAATGTGGTGATTCCCGTGGTCACTGAACCCCCCACGACGCAAGCCTAAAACTGGACGCAACTCAAAACCAAATTGAAAAAAATGGCCGATTTGAGCAGTAAAAAAAGCTTACGAATGATATATTGCTTGGTATAAAACAATGGGAGATCATAGTGAAAAGCTTCAGTCCAAATTCCGGCATGGCTCAGCGGTCAACCAGGAAAACCAAATTCGGAAAGAAGTACGACAAGGCTTCCTCAACAACAGAGCGGAATAAATACGAGAGGTCGTGACCAGTACAGAGTACATCGTTGATCGATTTCTCTTGAGAGGATAGAAATTTAGCTAGTTGTCGGTTTGGCTAATTTCACCTACTGCACCTCCCATTTCGCAAGCCTTAAATTCAACGTGTTTGCAAAGACTGTAGAAGAGGAACATACCGTTCTATAGACAAGATGTACAAGGAGACGTGGCTCACAAATGCATTTATGCTAACAACATGTATGATACATGTTTCAGAAACGATCTCTGCAAACTTTGGCTTTGGGTTCTACGGACTCAGAGACCGAGTTCGTGACACGGCCGATCAATGGTCGAACATCTGTCGTTTGAACCCCAGTTCTCACCTCATTGCGGTCGGTGTTGTCCTCGAGTTCAGCACATCGATGGAGAAAGGTTTAGACAGCAGAACATGGAAAGTTGCTGAGATATTTCTGGGAAGCATCGGTTTATAAGCTATTTATCAACTTAGCT
>KZ345914.1:36857-48115 GCA_002352805.1 Teladorsagia circumcincta | reverse complement strand
TATTGGGTGTGGTTTGTTTACCGTACATGAACAGCTCAATCATTATACCCACCATTTTCGAATCGCTCGTGATTGAAAATATGTTTTTTTTACAGGCGCGGGAATTTCGAATGTGAGGCAGGCTCTGGGTACAGAGCAGGAGTCAAAAGAAGTCGAAAAGAAAGACGATGGCAATGATGGAAGTCCTGAAAATCACGAAGAAAAAGTGCAGCGTATTCACAATGAAAAGTCTGACAAACGATTGAAGAATGTCACATAAAACCTATAGGCACAGAAGGCAGCTTTTCGTCAATCGCGAACTCTTTATATAAGCAGAGATAAACTAATGTGCACTAGCGAGTCGGATCGCCCAGCTGACGCGTGGCTCTCCTCCCTCTCGAACAGGGTGAATAACGGTCGAGGAAATCCTCGACGAGGGGGTCGTACTTGTTAGGATGGGTCATGGGGGGTCGTACCTGTGAAAGTCGGCAGTGAGCACATCAGTGGCATTGTGGTGCAAATGGGAAGAAGAGCGTGTACCGCAGCAGAAAACGGGATGTGCGGGACAACTTAATATGAAATATTCTTTCTGCTCGCTCTCAATACCTCGCTGACAGTGATTCTGTTGGAAGGAGAGCTGTCGCAGAAACGACAATGGTGAAGGAATGCCCCAAGAAAAGAAGCGGCTTGTCGGTTATAGGGGTACGAGATGTGTGTACCACAATTGAGTGTAGTGTTTTGAGTAACGGTCAGATGCATGGCGTATGAGACGATAGCGGGCGATGTCGATTGCCCCTTTTCATATCGCCTACGCTGGAAGATACAATTCGAGTGTTGCTCACGAAATATTCTGCAACGGTGAGGAAAGCGACTTTTTGAGCGGTCAAAGATGGTCCTCGGTAGATCCTCGACGCAAATTTCTCCTCAATTTAAAAGACTTGGAGAGAAGCTTAATAGACTATCAGAAAACGCACTCTTTCCCCTTTCCAATGCTATCCTTACCTTTTTGGTCGTTCAAGAAGTAAGAGAGATATTGCCTTTTAAGTGGCAAAATCTCGCATGAAAATGTCACCGTCCTCGACGCTGACCCGACGACATTTGAGAAACTTTTCTGTACATGGAGGGCTTTCAAAGCAATTTCAATACTGTTTGGCAGTAGCTGGCCTAGCTCTATCTAACCCGACCGAGTGCTATTCAAAAGGTTTGAAAATTGGGAAATGGAACCTTTCCATAGAGGGTGTACTTTCCAGTGGTTTTGAGAGGGGCATCAGCAAATCTGACCCATAGACAAACCGGGCAGCAGCTGTTGCGCAATCGCCGTTTGTCGATATAGGCTATTGTGATGCTCTTCGAACTTCTCAAACATTCGCATTGGCATGGACAACTCTGTGAGATTGCAAAAATTCTTCCTGGACGGGAATGGAACCCGGTTTCGCATGTGACAGATGCGGATACTCAAAACACCATACACTACCACTACACTCCGCTCACGGAAGAGAATCAAAATAGGATAGGGTCGTGCCAAGACTTCGATTTTAGGTGGGGGGGGGGAGTACTTCTGCGATCACGACTCGACACGATTTTCACCCTGCTCTCGAAGGATTGCGCGGCATTAAGCGGTGGCCGCTTCACAGTTTAGGCAAAATACGCTTTTAACGGCAGCGATTACGTCATTTTCCAGAAGGGTTCAGAGGGGACGTGAGATGGCCAATGGTACGCCAGTAGTGAAAATAGCATAAGAATCCGTCAAAAAAAAACGCAAAACGGGACCCCTTTTTGGGCAGTTGGTTTTAACATATGAGCAGGTAACAGCTCAAAAACTCACGTCCGAACGAGTTACCCGCATTGCGTTTGGCGACAACATTCCAAACTATGCTCAATCAAAATGCTCCAGTTGTGCCGCTGCTGGCAACGCCGCTCCTCCAAGCTGCCAACTAGACTAGTGTGCGGATCTCTTTTGGGGGCGGAGTGCTTTCAAAGTCCCGCTCAGCAACCAGCGCACCTTTCGTCCTGGAAGCGCCACAAGCTTTGTGTGGTGAATATGCTTGCCCAATGCCCTCCCTCTTTGTCGTAATCGCTGCCTTCAAAGTAACAATCTTAGACCCCGAAATGTACAAACTAAACAAATTTTTGAGAACTCTTGATCACTAAATCCAAAAATTGTCGAAAATTACGAAAACATGATTGTAAATTGCGGTGATAGTTAAACTGAAGCACTAAGAGACCGAAAAGGCAGGAAGAAGCAGAGTACTGATGAGCGATTGCAGCGGCTCAAATCAGCGTTTGGATGCGCATTGCGCGGTCCTGGAAAAAGCCTCCAAACACTAAAAGTAATCTTGAACACTACGGCTATAGGGCAAACAGACAGCTTGCAGAATTTACTCGAGATACACAGTTTTGTGGGTGTGACAACACGTCACTTGACGCTGCTTTGGACGCAGCCTTATGAGCGTTTGATTTCCCCCTCCCCCTCCTTCTCCTGTGCCATCTTTGGCGACGGATATGATCGAGGGTGTTCTCAATCGGTGTTCATGTTTCTGTTGTGGGTGCTACCGCAATCATGACATCCCGATAGAATAAGTTTTCAACACGGATATGGAACTGCTCTTGAGAGCAATCCCCTCCCACACACCTTCCACCCCCTTTTTACCCTCGCCTCCACCTGCCACGGCAGCTCCATGTAGAATGAGGCTGAGTGTGCTCGATCGGTGTATCGGTGTTTATATAGCCGAGTAAGTGTTATCATAAACAAGATATCAAGAACCAAAGCATAGCCCTTCAAACTCTCCAGTTGTCGCGCTTCGCGACTGTGGTCCAGGGCGCACCGCGCGCTTGAACACTGCTGGGCTGCCTAACCGGCCGCGCGCATGTACCGGCAGTAGGACCGCTTCCGCCTCCAGCCGAGGCTACTTGAGCGAGCCGCCTTTGCCAGTCGGCGCGCTTCCCCCCCCCCCCACCCGGGATGGGTACCGTGTCGGGCGACGCGAGAAAGCCAGACGGCTCGATGTGCTCCGGCGCTCGGCAGCATGGTCGGATATGGTGCTCCGTCCGGTCGGAGCGCTGGTACGTCAGCGTCTGCTGTATCCGATGGAAGCTGTTGGCTCATCCATCGGGTCGCCGGCGGTGAGCGGACGCACTGCAGGCTTAACGCCCGCTCACCGCCGACGACGCGATGGACTGATGGTACGGCGGCTTAGTGTCTCCAAGCCCGGTAGAAGATGAGTAGTAGGGCGTCGACTGTTCACCGTCAATAACCGCTAATAAATGTAAGTATGTTTAATGTGTATTTATTGTGTAGGGGTTTAGCATCGGGGGGCGCCAGGGCAGGGCCGCGTAGCAACACGATCGTCCAGAGACCCGCGCTTGTAGTCGCGGCCGCGGCGTCGCAACTTAGTGGACGAGTTGAGCGTCATTCGATTTGAATTTCAAAAGGACGCACACCGACTCTTCCCTTTAGCATTCCAGTCAATGCTATGGCGAGTGTAGAGGGAAGTTCGAAAGTGTAAGGTCGTCTGAAGCGAGCTGTATCTGGAGTAGTAAAAACATGCTGTTGCTCAGAGGCAAATTTCGGGCTCAGACCAACCCAATAAGCCTTAAGAGTGGCTAGGAGTGCGTGGGACACATCTGCAAAAGACGCGCCACGTCCCTGCATCAAAACGCGTCATTAAGACGCTAGCCGCCAAGGATTTAGGCTCGCTCCTCCAGCTGAGACTCGCCCCGCCTACCGCTTGATATCTTGTCTGCGTCGTAATGTTGATCTGCTATGCTCTCTCTACACGGGATACTCTACCGCACTCCACGCTAACATGATCTCTCATCCCTCAGCTGATCGTCTCAAATTCCCCGCAGTGTAGAGCAAAAAGCTCGTATTTCCTTGTATTTCACGATTTTTTCTCCTTTTTTTCTTCTCTGACGGTCCACCTTCCACCCCTTCCATCACATTAGAATGGAATCACCACACAATTTGATCCTGAATTTTGTCTTTAAGCAATGCAGACTTTCGAAGTTGATGGGATGGGCCGGATCAAAAGGGTTAATGTGGACTGTGGCAAATCTGTCGCTCCAATGAACAAAGTCAATTATTGCCGCACCCATCGAAAAAATGCCGCATTACGGCGTCGCGCAACTTACCGCTCGCGACGGTGCCACTCCACGATCCTGTTGCACGCTCCCCCCAGGGCAGGGGCCCATCCCTGTGTGCTGTTATACTGCGATGTGTGTGCCAGGGCAAGGGAGTGCTCGGCTCTCGGGCTGAGAAAGCCTGGGCCCACAGCGGGCCTTGCCTCCGTGGGCTACCGCTCACCGCGACTCATAAAGCCCCCTTGCTGACTTAGAAGCCTGCGAGGACCCGGAGAGCGGAGGCAATGCCTGCGGGAAACATCATGGTCCCTGGAAGGACCCGTAGGATGGGATGTCCTTAAAAGACCACGAGGGCTCCGAGCCACCTAGATGCGTCGTGCTGGACTGTAATGAGGGCCCGCTCCTGAACCACGAAACAAGTGCTGTTAGCGGTTGGTGCGGGCGGACAGAATGACACACTGAGACATACACGCCGACAAAGCGGCACACCAAAGTTGTGGTTCTTATAAGTTGTGGTTCTCCTGGTAGAAATACAGAATGTAATGCGTGCGCAGGATAAGACAAATGCATTGCCAGCGATTGTAGTTGAATGCTGGGGACTTTTTCAAAGTCAGAAGGAGTGAGCTATATCTCCTGATAATCTCCTCAGCGCTATTTATAATTGACAACAATTATGGATAGCATTCATTGGATATGGAAGGTCACTCGTTCTGTCTTTGGAAAAGTCACCAGCTTTCACCAGCAACCGCAGACTTGTTTTACCCTGCTTACGCGTACGTTTTTTCCTGAGCTTGGTTCCATTAGGTTAAGCGAAAATTATCCGCCGTTTGCATTTGATTCATAAGTTTATTGACAAGGGCAAACAAAAACAGCAAATGAGTAATCAACAAACGCTTCGCACAGTTTCACAAAAATCAGCTCAGCTTCTAAAATCAGCTTCGAACAGTCTCACAAAAATACTGGGTTGTGAACAAAACTGTAGCAGGAACGAGTGTTACAGACAAATGAGCACAAAAAAGGAAATGTGTACATGAGAATGGGCGGTCAGGAAATGTACAAAAGAACTGCAGCAGAATTCAAACGGAAAAGATGCGCGTTCAGCCGAATCGATTACTTTCATGGAGCTTACCATTAGACTAGCCTTTGTGGCAAACACGTCTGAACACGCCCCTTCTCCATCCTGTGGCGTATCACTGCCAAAGAGGTTGATTTCATTCACGGCGTCTTTGAGAGCTTCTTTCGCGCTCTTCTCCATTTTCAACCCCTCCGCACCTCATCTATCACTATTGTGCGCTAACATGCAAACAACAACAACAACAACAACAACAACACAGCAACAACACTTCGCCTTGAAAATTCTCTACGAAGACGAGCCCTGGAATAAGGAATTTTATCCCACAGCTCGCCTTCAAAAAGAAGTTTCAGAGTTGTCATTAAGAATGCGTGAAGGTTGCCGAAACACTTGGTTCCAACAATGTTTGGGTTTCCTTTCTCAAGAGGTTCACGGTAGCGGCAAGGAGAGCAGCGTCAAAGCACCACTCCCAGCAGAAGTCACTCGAAGAATCATTCATTGGGTGGGTTAGAGTAGCCCACAGTAGCATAGATGTGCCGTTGTCGCGGCTAGAAAGTACAACGGCGCTAGGGTCTCACGGAGCTAGCTTTTGGCCACCAATCTTGACCTTTGCACGAATTACGTTGGCTACGTGTTTTTGCGCAACTGCTTGGTCTTTGCGCAGCTGCGTGGTCCTGAGGCGATTGCATGTGAACTGTGCCCCGCTCGAAGGAGTGCTGCCTGTATTTTGATTGCTTTTACTTGCCTGACCGTTTGATTATCATATTTGTTTGATTGTATCGGTGTCTACGTCTTTGTTTGTATTAGTGTATACGTGATTACAGTTGCATTTCTTGATGGCGCGAGCCAACAATGCAACTGTAATCGCAAAGACCACGCAGTCGCGTTAATGCAGACAACTCGACCGAGACCCCGTCCCGTATTTCAAATTGAGTCCATAATTAAGGCAACAGTCCCAGAAGGGTGGGAGTGGTTAGAATCGACTGCAATCCTCTCGGCCGACTCCGACCACGCCCAATTCGGAGTTTAATCAAGAACGTAAGAAGTGTGACTGAACGAAAAACTAACCTAGGAAAGCCAACAGGAAGGGGATGAAGTGGGCATGGTCGGAATCGGCCGGGGGGACCGACCGATTCTGACCACGCCCACCGTGCTGGGACTGTTGCTTTAAGTGCGTTTTCTTGTTCCCTCTGTCATTTGCAATCAACTCGGCTTCCACAGTTATATTATCGACCGCTTACCCCACCAACTATCTGGGAGTGTTCCTTAAAACGTGTGAGTTTTGGACAAGATTGAGGAAGGTGGAATTACCAAAAACATAACCTACGGGCAGTTGCGAAATCATTGCCGATACTATGATATCCCAAAAATGCTCGCTTCTTGAAGACATTGCATGAAATGCGGGACCGCGGTAGGATTTCAGACCAGTTCAGTGCTGGGAAACAAAAGGATACTAGAATTTTGGAAACAGTAACCCAGAAAATGGGTTAGGATGTAGGCATTGTACTAGGTAACTACTTTAGTTATCAGATTCCATGGCATTCACGACACGGCATGCTCCAAGCTCGCCCAACAGAACTTTTTACAAGCAGTTTACACCGCTTTCACAAAGAGTCTGGTATAGATGCTGCGCTGCTAAATTCTATTTGATTTAAATCCAGGACAGCACCACCGTATCGAGTAGATAATCAGGAAATCATGAAAGTTAACTCGTGTCAGTGTTAGAAGATGTAATTTGTTTGTTTATTCGGATCATCTGATTCATATGAGAACAAATTGCGAGAGGGTTCGTCTTACTACTCAATGATCGTCCACTCATGCCAGTGCTGAAACTTCTTGTTTTGGTAGGCTTCAAAAATGCAATTCATAACTAAGCTTGTTATTCCTGACCTAGAAATGGTAGTTCCTCTTCCCCTCATCTTACTGATATTCAGCTTTTTCAGTTTGCTGCCTGTCTAGCTGCAAAAACAGAAGATAGTTCTCGCTCAATATCTACAGGTGAGCTTGGCTAGGTGAAGTTTGTGTGTAGAAAGCGAGCTCTTCGTATTGCGTTGGGCGCTCATTTCGTTAGTGGGCATACAAGTGAATGAGCCAGTTACAGTACATGTGTCTGCCTAGAAGGAATTCAGGGAGAGCGCTGAGCAACTTGTGATCTCCCTAGCGTTTCTTCACTATCCTGACAAGGAAAGGCTCTCAGGTCGCCATAGCCCTTCAAAAAGAGATGTATACGCCTAGATGCACCTTCGAACGCTGATCCCAAATCCACCCTCCAAATCTGCTAAACGATTCCCTGAACGGAGTTATGGAGCAAAACAGGGCAGCGGTAGTGGTTGGGGCTCGCAGTCAAAATGTCGTAGGATCGCTCTCCTGTCGCAACCACTGTTTTGCATTCTTCAGAATTTCAGTCGAATAGGCTGATAAAATCCGTTCAGCTGTTTTCTAAAGAACAGAAAGCAGTAAACACGATAAGGGACCGATCCTACGACGTTTTGACTGTGAGTCCCGACCACTACCGCTACGCTGTTTTGCTTCATAACTGCGGTCAGAGGGTCGTTTAGCAAATTTGGAGGGTGGATTTGAGATCAGCGTTTGAAAATACATCTAGACGTATACATCACTACTTGAACGGACATGGCGACCTGAGAGCCTTTCCTTGTGAGCTTAGTCCTAATGGCACCTAACATCAGCGGTGTTTCGAATGTCCCCCCCCCCCTCTAGGGATCAGAATTTGTGCCTGATGCAGTGTATGTTTCGAAATTTTGAGGTTTTCCCTCAAAATTTTCAAGGCAACAAAAGGGAAACAGCATCTATAGGTGTCTTTGTGGCCTGTTCGATTTTTTGTCTTCTCTCTGGTCTCGATCGCCCAGCATCATTAGCACGTGTTAGAGTGAAACCATGTGAAGTCATAAATGCAGCACCGGAAACGAAAGTCTCAAGTCTTGGTCAGACCCCAGAGTGAACCACTTGTTGTGGAAATATTGGCCATATTCGACAGGCCATGCTTCCTTCCTCCACCCTCCGCACCTTCCGATGGTCCAGTGCATGATAAACTCCAACATCGCTCACAAGATCTCCAAAACTGGCATCTAACAAGTGGGGTGAACTACGTATTTCAAGATCCAATGTTTTAGGTATGGATCTCTATTTCATTTGTCCACTTGTCCCTCACTATTTTCTATTACGCCCCCCTACTCACCTCTCTCCAAAAAAGTTTTATGATACGGTCGTTTCTCCACTTTAATACAATTACCACCCCCACCGTCAGGAACACTCGGCAGTGATTCATGTTTGTGTAGTTCAAGCATTGTTGATCCGTTACTGTATTACTTCGGTCGTACAGTTTCGCATAATAGACCATCTTGCGGACGCGCTCATTTCGTACCTACGCATGGAGACAAACTAAGCTGCTATGATTTACCATGTCTTTCCGAATCCATGCATTTTCAGAGCTGCTCTCTCGAATTCAAAGGTACACACAATGGTGGACCGGTGACTCATTAGCAAGCGATGGCAGCCAAACTGCTTCCAAAGCGAATCCCGATGCTCCTGCTAGAGTTAAGAGGGGTGGTGTTGACGACGGTGAAGGAGCTCGTGGCTTTGACGGAGAGACCAAACAGTCAGGTAAAGGAGATAAAGGAGCTACAGCAGTCGGAGGCCAAGATGGATCGGTTCCGATCAAGTAACACAGAGAGGAATCGGAACTGATAGCGAAGGAGTCGACGAGGAAAGTACAACTGCTGAGCCAGAGGAGACGACCCAACCAGATGATGGAGCTCCAACAATGGAGGCAAAGTCACAGATGGGGCTGATTCCAACCAAGTAACAGAGAAGAGAATTGGACGTGATAGCGAAGGGGTCGACGAGGAAAGTACAACTACTGAGCCAGAGGAGACGACCCAACCAGATGATGGAGCTTCAAGAATTGGAGGCAAAGGCACAGATGCGGCTGATTCCGATCAAGTAACACAGAAGGGAATTGATCCTGATGACAATGATGCCAATGAGCAAGATTCAACCGCTCCAGGTGGAGAGACGACCCACCCAGATGATGAAGGAACTGCAACAGATGGAGACTCGGACTCAGATGGAACTGATTCTGATCAAGTAACACATGATGGAGGTAGCTCTGATAACGATGAGGATGCCACAACCGGTCCAGTCGAAGGCACGACACCACCAGATCCAGACGGAACTCTGGAAGGTGAAGAGACAGAGCCATTTGAGGAAGATGCATCCCTCTGATAGAAATTGTTTCAGCAGTGACAAGCAATGTAACAACGAACGATAACGGTACGGTGTATGCAGGGTAAGTCGATTTGTCAATGTAAGACAGAATTCTCTGTTCCATCCCATGCTTACCAGACTCACGATTAATAATTGAACATCTCAGGCTATCGCTGTTGAGCCCTTGTAAACTTTCTGATCTGACACCAAACCATCGGCATCTCTTATCATCCATTCCCTCCTCATCCCTCATTCTGTATCTAAGAACTTTCAAATTCGAACTGCTCAAAAACCTTTTCACGATCACTAGATTTGCTTAATCTGCTCAATGGAGGTAGAGCTGCAAGGTGGGGGGGGGGGGCGTGGGTAGCGTTGAAGCGCTTTGATCGGGTCCACCTTATACCTAAATCGATTGCACTTTTTGCTAATTTTGGAGCCGCTGAAGTGGAACGCTCCCTCCATTTGGAAGTGTATAATGGAGAACTGATGAAGCGCGTCTTCATTTTGCGCGTCATCGTACGCAGCGCATACTCTCGAAGAGAAAATCTCTAATGGTCCGAGAGAAATGGTATCGCATGTGCAGCAGTGAAAACAGCAGTGGTAGCTTGTTCAGAGGATTAGGCTGCGACTCGCGTTGAAAGTCACTGGTCGTCGAACGCGCGGCGCGACTCTGAATGGGTTCGATCAATGTTGGGCGCTGCGCACCTCCTCTTTACGAAGGATGTGTGAGTATGAGACATGGAGAGATTTGCGAAAGAACCATGAAACATGGCATAAATCAATCCTCTGATTAAAGGCGGAATTCTCGGTGAAAAGGTAATCAATTTGAAATTTGACCATGAGTAAAGGTGGTCAATGGCGCCGAAATGAAGAGAAGCCATGAGAAACGGCCTAGAATTCGAGACATGGAACCCCCTTTGTACGTCGATTTCCACATTGATGCAACTCCCATCGGTACTCCCTTTCGAACGCTAAGGCTCTCTCTGCTGAACTGCTAGAGTCAGACGGCAACGGCGTACCTATCGACGGACGCGAAGAGACGCGAGCGGCGCTGGTCTGAACCCTCAAGGGGTCGCCTAGGGATGTTTCATCTTCTTCGACACCCTCCCTACCGTGCAATCTTCATTAAAGGCACGCCCCAGGATCAAATTGGTGTGATTCTTGCACAAGAATACAAATGTGTTGGTGCGAATTGGGCCGGCTGCCAAGAATAAATGGAAAGATTCCGTCCAGTACGCTTAGGTTAAGGGTTCGCCCACCTTCGTGATCAACTGTGCTGAGGCAATGAAAGAGTATGCGCGAAGAGGAGAGTGTGAGATGAGATAGCGCAACAGATGAGAGGGTGCCAGACAGCAGCCTGATAAAACAAAAAAGTCTGCGGCTTCAGCAGCTTACTTTGCACGATCCTAGCGCTCTCGTTAGGTGATCTTCGTGAGCGGGAATGCCACATCTGTGATTGCCCCCTAGGATACTATCCTACAGAACGAAGGGGACCGTTACAAAACTTCTGCCTGGGATCTGCCTTCAAGGAAACGATTACGATAAAGAGGGATCGATGGATAGAGTGGAGAGGTATTCACGCCACACGAAGCAGTAGCTTGGATAATAAGGAAGAGAGATGTGACGCTATCTCTTGTTGCTGTGCAATACTTCAAAGGCGCTCCGCCCTAGAAGCGTTCCACCCACCAGTTTAATAGGTGATTTGGACACGCTGCGTTGTCAACAGTGGTATGCCTGCAGCGAATTGCCCAGATTTTTGATAGCCTCAACGGCCTTGGCAGCAGGGTCAACCGTCACGTTGGACAATTTTCCAAAATTATACGACCCCCCCTTCTGAAGGACCTCGGTACGACCCCCCCACACCCCACCCGAAACATATCACAATTCAGCTACTCGTGAGGAG
>KZ345914.1:23786-36574 GCA_002352805.1 Teladorsagia circumcincta | reverse complement strand
ATCCCCCTGGGATGAACTAGAAGATTAAAGCTCTCTAACGAATACCTGAACTCTTTCCAAAATTGATGGAGTCAAAAAATCGTCCCGTTGGACAATTTTGGGTGTATCGCGGACAAATTTTTCGCGGAGCGCTGGTTTTCTGGCTTCAAACTCTTATAACTTTCATAATGAACTTTCTGCGAATCTTTTTTCCCCTAAAGAAACTAGAGGGTTAGTGCTTTCCAATGCATACTTTGTTTGGTTACCAAAGTGAATTGTTCAAAAAATCGCCCCGTTGGACAAAATTTTTTTCATTGATTTTCGGAGCAACTCTTCTGAAAACACGAGTTTTCAACACTGAAACGATTACAGCTTCCTTCAAACTCAATTTTATTGGGATTAATGATAACTTGACATCGCACAAGCTTTGTGCATCATGACGGATATTCAAGTTTTTCAGGAAGTCGGATATTGTTTCCTAAAGTTTTCTTATAAACCCTTAGTAGTCATTCTACAGTGGTGGTCACTTTCTTTACTAACTTAGATCCAGTTTGAAAACATTGGATCCCCTTGAGAGCATTTGTGTGTGTAGACAGTCTGTTATTGACACTACCGCAGTACTCGTCTGCTTTGAGGTGCGCCATGCACTCGTTCGTGGTCAATAGTTGATGGAACACTCGAATGTCTTACCTGCGTATTGCGACGTTGAACTTCGCGGATACGACCCCCCCCCTTTCGGACGGCCGAATACGACCCCCCTTGTTGGACCTTGTCCAACGGACGGTTGACACTGCTTGGCAGCCAAGTAAGAGCTTCGTGTGATGGATATGCTCGCTCCCTCTTTATAATGAATAAGCTTGAAGAGGACTTCAAATACGGAATCTTCAGTTCAGTTAATTTTCCTTTCCTTTTTTTATGAATGCGAAGACTAAAATAGTAGTAGAAGAACATAAGGAACCTGGGATGACAATATATGTGTTTCGATTGAAGTAATCAAGATTAGATTGCTTTCGGGATCCACTGCAGCTAGCTGTGACTTTTTTTGCTTTCTTCGTTACTTACTAAAAGTTATTGATCTCGCTTTGTGTCAATTATGATTCATGCATTTATCACTCAAAATCTGCTCGAATGACCTCAGGGGCCAGGTGCAGCAAGCCCCAACTAGGGGATGAGTCCCCAAACTCAGCCTCTCTGGACTCTTCCCCTATTCTTTGGCACGAGAGCTGCTTCATCGACAGAGCCAGAGATGCAGAGTTTCGGGTACCCATCCCCTCGTTGGGGCTTGCTGCACCCGGCCTCAGGGGTCCACGCGCCTTCCCACAAGGTGTGTTCCCATTTTTTTCACCTCCATCCGTACCGTAAATTCTCCTTCTAACAGTACTGAGATTCATCTTCCTCACTGACAAACCATTTCGTGGTGTGCAGGCTTCACCAATCTTCGAGTGACTGCATTTTTCATTCTTCCTTTCTCTTTGCAGTAGTGTAATTTTTTTCATTTTTGCATTTCTAAGGGGATCGTCCACGGAAAAGCTGTTCCTCTCCATCTGCTGGACGGAATCTGCCGCGATGGGTGGGACCGTAAGTACCTGGGGCCAGGTGTTAGTTTCTGGGAAGGTTTACAATGAAACCATTCCTCTTCACGCATTCACACATTTGCATGTGTTGACTCCCAAGCGCCAACAATTGTGACAGTTTTACGGCCGAAATTCAAATCTTTTATAGCCTTCCTGTTCACCACGACTAATACAAAAGCCAACGCTTATTTTCCGTTGTTTGCTCCTCGTGAAGCAAGGAGGCTAAGCTATCAAATATCTCCGTAGACGATTCCCTTGATGTCAATGGGAGGGCAACGTTTTGCAGAGTTAATTGCATCTAATTTTTGATATTGCAGACGAACAACGAAACACCCTTCACAATTCGAAGAGTTCATCAAATCAATGAAAAGGTGAGGTTGAAATGTTCACGTTCAGCATTTTGAACCGGAAAGCTAGCAAGAAAGAAATTCCCCAGCCTCAATTTCTCACATTTTGGTGATAATGTTAGCAATAATTGCTTACTGTGTTCCAAACAAACTCTGGATAAATTAAGCTTTTACTGTTTTTGACTTGTTTTTGACTTTTGTTGGATGACTGCTGTTTTCACAGTTCGCGTTGCGAAAGTTATCACAAGATCGGCGAGTTGCGGGCAAGACTTTCGCCCATTTGGGAATGGGATTGGACCTTATTTTGGATCAAGTTTTGCCCATAACTCAGCGAGCTTTTACTGTTGGAATTTTGTCACTCAGCATATCTTCACTCGAATTCGCCCTTTTTAACATGGCTTGGGAGGATTATCATCTGCAGAAGAAGGGCCCACTACATCGAAGTACAACCTCATTGTTAATTGCTGAAGATCAAGCTGGCAATTACTTCTGCAACTTCCCACTCTTCCTGAAAGTGGACACTCCCTGGGGTTCAGAGAGGTTGTGCACAAAACATATATTTGAAGAAGAATATTGAATTTGCAAAAACACCTTCGACTTACCAAGACAATCTGATAGAGTTATTGTGTTGGTTGAGGAAAAAGTCTAGATTGAAATCCCACCTTCATTTCGAACACTCGCATTTTTGTACAATGGAATCTCAATCTATGGCATGTTCAAAATTATGGTCCGCAACATATCCCCAACAATGTCACAGATTTTCAGCTCCGAAATTTGTGGCTGCGAATCAAAAAAGTTGAAGATCTCATTTTTCGAGTTCCGAGTGTTCATTGATTTTTTTCGACCTCAAGCGGAAGGTAATGGAAGTTGGTCTCCCAGATCCTGAGGGAGCAGTGCGGCGGACTTGGGACACTGCAGCTGAGATTATCCTACGATGTGCCAAGGAGGTACTTTGAGAGATGCGAGTTGGATTCAGAGGAGACAAGGCAGCGTGGTTCTGGAACGAAGAGGTCCAGCGAGTCATGAAGCAGCAGAAGACCATCCTCTACGCTGACGACATCGCCCTGATAGCGAGTAGCAGAGAAGAGTTTCAGGCCAATGTGCAGAAATGGCAGAAAACGCTGGCAGAAGGTGGGCTACGGCTGAATGTCAAGAAGACCAAGTTCCTGAGCCCGAAGAGAGAGCAGAGCCGATCGTAGACTGCCATGGTGAAACCATCAAAAGGGTGGAGGACTTTCGTTACCTTGGAAGCGATCTGGCAGCCGACGGTAGTGTGGATCAGGCGGTGAAGGCTCGGGTCAACGCTGCATGGATGAGATGGAGGGAGTTCACTGGGATCCTCTGCGATCGAAGATGCTCCAGAGCGCTCAAAGGGAAGATGTACCGGACAGTGGTAAGGCCTGCGATGCTCTACGGTAGCGAGTGCTGGCCCCTGAACAAGAATCACGAGAGGCAGCTTCACTCTACCGAAATGAGGATGCTGAGATGGGCATGCGGCTGGACGCGGCTGGACAAGGTTGGAAACGAGGACGTCAGAGCGGTCATGCAGACTGCCCCTGTCCAGCTAAAGTGCGAGAACAGCGTCTGCGATGGTATGGGCATGTGCTAAGGAGGCCATAGGACCACCCAATAAGAACAGCGATGGATTCCGAAGAACAAGGCAAGCGACCGCGAGAAGCCCCGAAGAAAAGGTGGGAAGACGTAATCAGGAAGGACCTAGGTGAGGTCACGGCCACGATGAAGGCGCCCTGGACAGAGCAAAGTGGCGACGACTGACAAAAACAGCGAACCCTGCAACTGCGCGGGACTAAAGCCGGGGAGAAGAAGAAGAAATGGAGCGACAGTGGAGAAAAGACAAAAAGAAACCGTCGAAAAGGCCGTAAACAGAGCCCCCTTTCCACTGGCAGTGGAGGAGGCTTTTTTGGGAGAGAAGCACGTCGAAGCGAGTCTCATGTATATGCAGGCCGGTCCATCGGTTGATACGGCGATCAACCTAGCTGATTTCACACCCATTTCAGGAGGTGTGCGGGCATAGCGCCGCCAAGAGGCGCCAAGAGGCGATAGCGAACAATGCATACCTAAGGCTTTATTGACTTGCTGATTGGGATTGTGAGCGTGGTAACGTCTCTGTGGGTGCGTATTGCCGCAGAAATGATGGGATTGGCTTGGCCATCTCATCCCGGCCATAGTCTTTAACATCAGTTGCCATAAGTTTACTCAATGTGAAAGTCGGCCGACGAAATGACAAGGGTGCGTCGAGATTCTCGCTCTCTCTCACCCGCAAGCCGTCTCTGCTCTCCGCGCGTACATTCACCCTCGACGCTACTCCTGCACAGTGGAGAGCCAAGGCTGTGAAATTCCTCGACCGCTATCCACCCTGAGTTAACTTCGAAAATCCCCAGCGCTATTATTATCTGAAAGCGACGACGGCACATTTGTGGTACTCGATCGCAAATACAGAATAGATTCTCCGACACGACTGTTGCTGGGGTTGTTGTTTTGAAGAGCGCAAATGGTATAGCCGCAGAGTTGGGTAGAAAGCGCACCTTCCTCGATCCTCCGAACAATCTAATCATGTTTTCAGAGATGATATGATTATTATCGCATGCATAATAGGCGTGATAGCAATTCTTATTCTCCTCATTTTACTCTTGATCGTGATAGCCCTCAAGAACAATAAGAAAAAATCACGACATAGGAGAAGGAGAAAGCCAAGAAAGAAATCCGGTAAGAATTCCCTTGCAACTACCGAGCGCTGCAAATGGCTTGACAGTAAATTACGACATGCCTTTTGAACATCTGTCAGCTGATCTACGTTCAGATGATTGGGCTGAGGACAAACGTGGAGGTAAAAGGGAAGCAGAGGTTAGCGATTATTGTTATGAGAGCAAATATTCATCTCGAGTACCCTCGCCTTCAAAAAGCCAGAAAGTGTCTACTGCAGACCGTATACCATAACTGATGACGGCCGCAAAACTTGACAGTTGACAACACCGCTTTCTCGGGGTAGTCGTCAGTTATGGTATATGGTCTGCACTGTCTGGCTTTCTGAAGGCGAGTATACGTGTATCTGTAATATTTATTTGTTCACACGAAAAATGTGTGCAATGCTTCATGAGGCCGATATCAGATTTGCGAATCGAGCGATTCGCTAGCGTCCGCGGTCGCGGCGCAGCCAGCGATCGTATATTGGCTGGTGCTGCGACGCGACAGCCGACGCTGGCGAATCGCTCGAATCGCTCAATTCGCAAAGTCTGACATCGGCTTGAGCACCCCACCCCATAAGGTCGCCTCGTCAAAAGCAGGTCACCTCGCGGCGACTCCAATTTAACACTGTGTATGGTGCCCTTGTGGTAGAATAATGAAGCCGGATATATAGAAAACTAATGTTCGAGAAATCAACGCTAATCATGTGTTGAATTGCTCTTCAATATAAAATTTTAGCGAGCGCAAATTTCTGGATTCACTATTGTCACCGCGCGTTATAACCTAGCTTTGGAATTAAGAGTTCAAGGGAAGCTTCTGATCGTATTCCGACATTTGCTAGATAGCGCTATCGCCGTTGGTTTCGTTGTGTGCTAGAGCCTTGACAAAACACATTTGTTGTGCTAAATTGATACAACGCGATTATTTGTTTGGTATATGAGCAAGCCATTCTTTCGAAAGCTGTTTTCGGATTTTGATGTTATCGAATTTTCTTTCCCCAAATTCTCTTGTTTGTCTTCTATCGAGATTATATTCGGAGGAGTAGGATTCGAAAAGCGGCTTAGTCACTGTTTCATACTTGCCCTCAGACGAAGTCATTCAACTAAAGCAATGGGACGTTTGGGAAAATTGCGCCGTTTTTGGTCGTCCATTTTCAAATGTTTTAGTAGTCAACCATTCTCAAGAAACTGCCATCTTCTTCTTTCTGTTTTTCTTCAGCGTTCTTCCCGCTTGATGACGGGGCCCGCTTTTTCAAGCATATTGATGCTACATTTCCCTATTGAATGCCTGATGGGGGGGGGGGGGGAGGAGGATGCCAGCGAACTTCAATTCCACGTGCAACGTATCAAGCCAGCGCTGCTTTGAGCTCACTTTGATCGCTTTATGAGCATTTTCGTGTTGAAGCCGATATTACGAACACTGTCATTATTTCCACAGAGAACGTGGTCAAACCGTCGAAGGCGAGCTTCGTGCGTGTTGTCAACAAGGGAGACACATCATAACGGTCCCATGGTTGTATGATGCATATGATTCAAACGCGTAACGCCAGCCGTCCAGCGCAGCATTTTCGTTTCTATCACAGAGCGACGAACTTCAATTTCTTGAGTCGTGGACCAGAAGTCAGCGCCGTACGATGCCACTGGTAGTACAACGTCCTGTGAGGCAATCTGGAAATTTCTCGTTATAAAGAAGTTCCGTCACAGAACGCACTTGGAGCAAGCGGCTCTAACTTCGTTTCTCATACTGCCATTGGCCACGATTGCTGACCCAAGATACTTGACGGACGTTGCGCGCGATAGCGCTGTGCTGTTAATATTGATAAAACTGCATTTACTCGAGTCTGTTGTCAAGGTCTGTCCTTCTGACGTTCAACCATCGCTAGGCGGTCAAACCAAGTCCGCTTTTGTTGCTCGAGTACGTTCGTCGCAGGCGAGCATTGCTCATCAGCGCTGAGAAGCGTTTATGAAGCCGGTTTCTAAAAATATCGTAAGCTGGCATCTATGACGACAACAAAAAGGAGTGGAGAAAGTGCAAAGCCCTGAGAAATTCCATCCAAGTACCTGCTACCACCTGTTTGCACTCGACTAATTTTGTTCGAGTAAAGTATGCGCACCCAATATGCTTTTTGGGAACGTTGTGCTGTCGTAAAGCTTACCACATAACTTCTGGAAGGACGCAGTCAAAGCCTTTCAGAGTCTGGGAAGGCGGAATGCCTTTTGAATAAAAAAAATGAATGGCTATTGTTTCTCACGGTATTTTTCTAACAAAGACGAGCTGCACTGTATTGCATCCATAGTGCCGCAGCCGCTTACAAATCCGCACTGGTTCGTAGTAAGCTGGACTATTTCATGTAACAGCGATCTATAATTATTCCGGATATCTTCATACTCTGGGAGAATAGACGGATTGGAAGGTAGCACATGCTGTCGTCGAGAATCCCTTTCCCTTCCAAATCTGAATCGTCGTCTCTAATGCGAATCAGGCACTTTCTCCTTTGCAACGAGTTTTTGAGAAAAAAAAATCTAAAATCACCTTAGAGAATCCCAGCACTGTGACTCCCTCAAATCGGCCGCCGAGTCGTCGAGACCAACTGCTCCACCCGATTTCATTTTCTGCTTTTGTCGAGATTCTCTTGAAGCAGTCCTGCGAGAAAACTGCTGTCATTTCATATGCTGTCATCGCAAACGCGTTTCTCGTCCTATGTAACCTGCCGTTACAATTATGCTAGCTGACTTTTCCCTACTTTCGAGGTCTTGAATATAATATACTATTTTGCACGAGTTTTTTGATTTCCCTCGAATTTCACCCAAAAATGCGGAATCAGCCAGATTCGCCAAGTACGGGGTGTAGTCGTTGTTTGAAATGTCTTACTCGCGATGGTTTTCTTCTGAAAAGACACGATGGGTGCCAACTACATATCAGAGATTGACAAAGATTGACTAAGGCTTTGATCAAACCATATCTGTTACCCATAGCGTGCTTGAACGCTCCAACGCGTACGTTGAACCCTTCTGAATCAAGCGTAACCGATATGAGCACCAAATATTATACATAGAAGACGAAGTCTGAGGTCTACAAGTAAGTACCTCCCACTCTTTTCCCCACAAGTAAGTACCTCCTACTCTTTTCTCCCTGCAAACATTTCACACAGCAGACATACTGTTTGCTACTTTTCCAACCATCTCAATGGTCTCTTCGGAGAGTTCGAACTTTGGAACCCAACATGATTGTTGAACGACCTTCGCCGATTTTCCACTCTACACAACTTCAGCACTTTTAGCATCCTTATCTATTAAACATTCCTCTTGTTGATAAAATTTTTTATCACGACCGATCATGAGCTTACAGTGCTCTGTATAAAAGGAAACGGAAGGGTAGTATGGCGACGACGCAGAGAAAGAAGGGATACTCTTGAAGGCACGCTCCAGGTTCAGATTGGTGTGATTCTTGCACAAGAATACAAATGTATTGGTCGAATTGAGCCGGCTGCCAAGAATAGGTGAAAAGATTCCGTCCAGAACGCTCAGGTTAATGGTCCGCCCACCTTCGTAATCAGCTGTGCTAAGGCTTGAGAGAGTAAACGCGAAAAGGAGGGTATGAGGTGAGATAGCGCAACAGATGAGAGGGTGCCAGACAGCAGTCTGATTGAGGAAAAAAGTCTGCAGCTTCAGTAGCTTACTTTGCACTGCCCTAGCGCTCTCGTTAGGTGATCAGCGTGAGCGGGAATGCCACATTTGTGATTGCTCCCTAGGGCACTATCCTACAGAACGAAGGGGATCGTTCAGAAAACTTCTGCCTGGGGTCTGCCTTAACGAGAGGCTAGCGTTCCCTGGATTCTTATAAAATCTGGCAGCGCAGCAAGCCAACCACTGGGGGTGCAGATCGTATGGCAAGCAGCTGTTGAGAGAAAATGTGTTCATGGAAGGATGGATGTGAGGAGCTGATAGACCTAACGTGTCGCCTGTTACAAGCAGTTTCGGCCACCAGTAGAAACGTAATGATCTCTTCTAATGTTGCACTCCCTCGTCTTATTTCTCACAGAAAAATAGTCCGAGATGTTGACAAAAAATTTTTGAACAAAAGGCTTCTGTTCCTGATCGAGTTAGATTGCAGAGCGTTGATCTAATATGATTTTTTTCAGCCATACGGCAGGGGCTTTTCAGAGCAGAGAGAAGCAAACTCCAGAGAGCCTGACGGAGTGGAGAAAATGCCTTCAAGTGTAACTAAATTTCCAATTACTTTTAGCCTTTCACTTGTTTTCCTTAAAGCAACAGCCTCAGCAGGGTGGGCTAGGTCGGCATCGGCTGCAATCCCCTCGACCAATTCCGACCCCGAACACTTTGAAGCTGTTTAGACCTAGTCAAGAAGTGCGACTGAACAAAAACCTACCTCGGAAAGTTGTTAGGAAAGGAGCTGAGCAGCTTCGAAGTGTGCATGGTCGGAATCGGCCGAGAGGATGGCAGCCGATGCCGGCCACGCTCACCCTGCTGAGACTGTTGCTTTAATCCAGACTATATCAATATCCAACATGCATCATTAGATTTTTGATTCCGATTATTCCGGCAGAGAATCAAGTGTTCTCAAATCTTTGAAGTGGTAAGGTTCACTTAAAGCCACGAGTCAGGCTTATGGGGACGTAGAAGGCCTTTCCATCAGTAATATGGCCAGAACTTCACGTTCAGAAGGGTGACGCCGGGCTCCTGAATCGACATTGCGCAGCGGCAAGGCGCCAGGCCTACTATTTACATCGGTTGATCTGTTATCACATCTGGTCCCGCCCACCGGGGGAGTTGGTGCGTTGCTGGCGTACGTGTGAAATCGCTAGGTTGATTGCCGTATCAACCGATGGGACGGCTAGCATACCCGGAAAACTTCTTTGGACGTGCCTCTCTCCCGAGGAAGCCTCCTTCACCTCTAGTGAGAGCGGGGGTTTCGTTTTTGGCCTTGTTGACGGTTTGACCTCGTTATTTCTTCATTGTCGTTCCACTTCCCATGTCCGTACTCAGTTTCGACCACCAAAATGCCCAAACACGAGCCTGACTTTTGCCCTTAAACGACCTTATTCAGCCAACGTTTCGGCATAGCCGCCTCAGAGCCTAAAAGTTTATTTCAACCTCTTAGAATACTATTCAAAGGCAAAAGTCAGGCTCAATGTGGAGGATCATGGCGATTGGAACTGAGTGTAGAGATGCGTAATGGAATGGCAGTAGGGAAAAAACGAAAGGAAACCTTCGACAGGGCGGTAAACGGAATCCCCTACCCCACTAGCAGTGAAGGAAGCTGGGTTGGAAGAGAGGCACGTCCAAACGAGTTTCCAAACATGCCAGCCGTTCTTTCGGTTGATACGGCACTCAACGCAGCTGATTTCACACGTTATGCTAGCCACGCATCACTTCCGGAGGTGGGCGGTGCTGGATTGGCCGGGTGGCCTTGGATTGAAATCAAAGTCGCTGGAGGCTTAACGGCGCATTCTGCGGTAGGAGGTTGCTGCAATGTACGCAGCTACTCACATACGACCTCCTGACACCAAAAATACCTCCGAAGGCCTTTAAAACTTCGGAACGCACGCCCCATATGTAGACTAAGGGCCTCTGAAAGTGCTCTAAAGGTCTAGTGTTTTCATTCGCACGGCACATTTTGCAACGGCAAGGTACCCCGAAGCTATACATTGTGATGTCATTGCCTTAACAAAGCTTGCGTAATTAAGGGGACGGGGCGATCGCAGTCATTATAAGCGCTGTGACAAAACATTCAAGACCGATCAGCGCTAAGATTTCGAAACCATCCAACGGAAACTCGTTCCATTCTGAAACCGGAGTATTGTTTCAAGATATCTGAGACCGAAAGATTTCGCAGATCAGATGAAACTGTAATTTCACTGCATCGTCCATATTCTGTATTCATTTTGCAGACATCGACGGCAAAACCTAGATCGCTCTCATCTTCTCAACCAAGATCTGCGCCAAGATCCAGAAGAGAAGCTATCAGTCAAACACGGCGTTCAGACGGCGAAATGCAGGTAGTTTCCAATTGCGGTCCTAGTAGATGGACTTTTCACCATGCATCCCAGGCACATCCCGCAACAATCCAGGTGTGTGTTGTGTTTGAAGGTGTACTTCATGATCAAATTGGTGTGGTTCTCGCACACGAATGTGAAAGTACTGGTGCGAAACGAGCCGGCGGTAAAGGAAAAAGGAAAGGAATCGGCTGGAAACGCTAAGCGTGGGGGCTTGCTCACCTCCGTAATGCGGCTGTTAAGGCAGTGGGACACTAAGCGCGGGTGGGAGAGTATGAGGCTAGAGAACGCAACAGATGGGAGGAGTCCAGATCAAAGCGTGCTGGAGGCGAAGAACATTGAAACTGCTGCTGTTAACTTTGCAGGGTACTATGCCCTTGTTGGGTGATCTCCATACACGGGAGTGTACATCTGTGAATTTTGTGTGGTGGTCTATCCCACAGACCAAGAAAAACCATTCACATGACTCCTGCTTGGGTTGTGCCCTTCAAGATAGAAGTGAGAAAACTGATTTCCGAGGCATGAGGGCAAGCAAGAAAATGATTTAAAATCCATAAAACAGGCCCATCATTTTGCATTTACTTCCGGATAAAGATAATGTTGAGGAGGGATTTTGGTGAGCTCCCTCCCAATGGTATCTTATCGGACTTGTGGTCTTTCTTTTTCCATTGACTCCCTTGTACTGCTGAGGTTTCTGTCAGTTCTCGTCCTGTCGTGACTGATCTCTATCTCCCCTCACCACGTGTAATCCATTTCGATTTGTGGATAAGGTACATACTGCGAGTGGAAAAAGCCTTAGATGGGCACACTTGAGCCCAAAAGCGGTAGTACTTCAACCCATTCGGACAGCCTGTCCTACCTGTCATATAAACCTGGGTTTGTGGTTGATGTCTTTGAAAAGTTGGTTGGTCCTGTAATTTTGACATTGCTCTTCTTTCAGCCTCATAAATATGCAACTGAAGTTTACAATGATGGGGACATCGACATTGTTATTTGCTCTCCCGACGCATAAGTGGTAAATCAGCGGTTTTAATTTGTAGCAACTACTTCAGTGAAGTGCCTTATTTCAGAATATTCCCGACAGAATGTGAACAAGTACGCCTCCTCAGCAAAGTCATCTATTAATTCAGATGCCCGAAATAGTTTACACCGTTTATGTTTAGGAATGAACATTTCGATGTTCTTTTTTCTTCAACACTTTGGAAGCTCATGACCATTCTCAAATCCTACTTAAAGGAGTTCTTCTCAGAAAATTCTTGCATTCTTTCTCAACATAAATGTATTAGCTGTGATCACCGGCTTCCGAAGAGAAACAGGCTCACGAAAACGGTGGGTGTGAGTATTCGAAGGTAAGTCACGCGGAACCAAAGGCGGCATGAAGAAAAAGTGCGCTTCGGGACAGCTCATCGAGAACGCAATGAAAGAATCCGGTTTTCCTATAAGCAGTTAGCTCCCCATCTACAACTTCATTATCGACCATTCTTACCCTACAAATTCGATCTGGAATTGTTGCCTCGAATCGGCAGAGCCTCACAGTCAGAGCCACGGTCGCCAGGAAGCGTCTATCAGCGAACCAATCGAGGAATAGCGCTGCTGCTCCAAATTGATGCGATCATGACAAGCCACCTTGAGCTCCTCAGCGATGCCGGATCTTTTCCTATTGAAGAGGCTGCGGACAAGTATGTGCAAGAGCGTGCTTCTCTGTTTGTCAAAGAATATTCGAGGACCATTTTGGGATGAAACTGCAAACAAGTTGCGTCATATCACTGTAGGCCACGTGAACTTATGCACGTTGAGAGCATGAATAATGATTTATCCTTTTCCCAGCTTCCGAGGACGAGTACAGTGGATTTCTGTCAATGAGCATGTAACGTTCCACTTCATCTTGCTAGGTCATACATTTCCGGGTAAAAGCTTCCAGCATAGAACTCACATAGAGGAGCTCTTGCGACCTGCTCCATAAATAGAACCGAAATGGTAGCGTTAGAAAAAAATCTTCCGATGAGCTCTGATGCAACAGTGGTGCTTACCTGATCATTTATTGTAATGACCTGGTGGCCCCCCCCACCCCCGCCGGGACCTTGCTTTCCCTCGTTACGCTTTCGGGTGTACTCCGGTACCTCCTTTGCACTTGTGACCCCAAAATCTCATAAAGGGGATGCGTGT
>KZ345914.1:0-14576 GCA_002352805.1 Teladorsagia circumcincta | reverse complement strand
GACAGACAGACAGACAGACAGACATAGCGCTTTATATATAGTAGGGATATTTTTGAAGAAACAGACAGAAACAATAGAGCAGCGGTTTTGTTAAACAGTTTATCGAATACAGAAATGAGAAACAACAAACAGAACAAGCGAAATTAAACAGGAACTAACAAAATAGCTCTGAGTTTGATAGAATCAACAACTGATAACGTTACAGATAGCAGAAGCGTCGCGGAAACGAAACACACAAGCAGTTCATCCGGATTAACCTTGGGATTTGTGAGGGCAACCGCGAAATAGTAATGTAAGCGCTGCCTTCACGTAACTATGTACGGTTCGACAATCGAATCCTGGATGTTGCTTTGCGCAGATACCCAAGCGTTTCAGCCCTCCAGCTGCGCAGATTAAATTTGTTTGAGTGGTAAAAAACTGAGCTGTGCCTTGGCTAACACGCAATAAATAGTAACAGACAAACATGCGCTCAAAACGTACTACAACTCTAAATGGGAGTCAAATGGATGATGCCCTTCCGAAAAAAAAGTATTCAACGCCAAGCGGTTTTTATTTTCCCCCTTCATTCGAAATTCGAAGCGAGTTAAATGATGTAGCACGCTTCACGATTCCAAAAACAGCACAAAGGTTAAATAAACGAATTCTCCACAAAATGTTCAGATGGTACACCGGGACACAGCAGTATATGTTGTCGACACGCCCACTCGTCTGCAATTGGCTGTGCCGGGAGTCAGCCAATCGCAGACGAGTGGGCGAGTTAGCGTGTCAAACTCATGCTGCCAATTTCCCTTGCAGCTTGCGACTCTACAAAGTAGCCCCGCCTTTCCTTCTGATTAGGAGATGGTCACGGGGAGAAGTACGCGTTTCACCAAATAAAATTGCCCAGACTCGCTGAGTTTCACTCTAGAAATCTGTGCCTTTCTTACCAATTGTCTAAACACTACTCCATATTGCAATTTATGCTGAAGCCGCAAACACTGCAAAGCAACCTCTAAGTCGAAGCTACGAAAAAAACTATCACAATATCACTCGCTTATCTTATATGATCAAACAGATGACTATAGCGCGCTATCAAAAAATAACATACTTGCACTCTACTTCGTAACATAATACCAGTGACAAATATATGTGCATCGGTTTCCCGCAAAGGCTCGCCACGTAGCAGCACACGTGTTGATGTCCTCAAAAAACGACATCATGTGAGATTTTTTGACACTGAGGCAACGTGCTGCCATCTACTGATTCACAAGCCTCGGCGGGACACAACCTACATATCACAGAGCATGCATGCGAATAATACCAGAGAATCTATGACCAGATGTTACAAAAAGATTTTCAAACGTAGAAGCAACATTGTATAGGGGGAGAGCGCATTACAATCGCACAAATAATTCTATGTCTTGATACAATGTATGCCCTTTTATATATTTTATATACAACAAGGCACGATGTACCACATAAGAATGCCACAATTGCTAATATCTCCACGTCTCGTGAAGGGAAAGAAGTGCGTTGAGTGCAACATGCATACGGTCGCAACGCCATCTTTCAGAGTAAGCAACCATTCAGCTAATTCAATACATCTAACATTGAGCACACTCCATTACCTTGGGGACAATGTAGTTACCCATTAGCGACAATACATGATTAGAAATAAAACTCATTTCAACTGCTAATCGGTTTAACAACATCGAAAAAGTGAAAAAAGAATCATGAAAACTCCATAAATTGAGAACCTTTTCGTGGACGAGTTCTTTGTTGAGATCTTATCAAATCAACAGCTTCATATTTCTGCCCATTTTATGGTGTAACCCCTATTTCTTTTCCTACCTTGGTTCAAATTCAGGCTTCCCTTGCCACATGGAGGCTATCGATGGGAAGCGAAGATGGATTGGGCACAATTTGAAGGGAACACGTTGCGTCCACGTGCACGATAACACTCACATGCACCCCTTGTCCAACATTAGTTGTGTTCCAATTTCCCGTATTAGATTAACTTGATCTGTATTCATTCGCACAAATTACAGCGACACTCGATGGGCGAGGCCCTTTACTGAGTGACCTCTTTAGTTTGTTGCGCTGTACCGAATCTATCCCGTATAGCAATGATTTTTCTCAACCGGTCAATCCCTGAAGAAATATAAGGCTGGTCGTTGTTATCTTGCACACTCCTCCATACATTGACAGACAACTGTGTGCGAATAATCATTTTCCGCAACAGCCTCACAGCGCACCTGAATTAAATATATACATATCAAAGGTAAATATGCTGCTATTGATTTAATAAATGGTATCTCAAAAGAGAGAAGAACTCCAGCAAAATTGCAATACAGTAGTGAAGTAATTTACTTCACCCTTAGGTTCGCTGAGGCTGAAGCCGGCCTTACACTGCGTATAGCACTCATAGAAGTACTGCAGTCGGGCATCAGATTCATTGGAAAAACCATCTTACCAGATTCTACGCAGAACAAAAGAATATCGGGGAATTTGCAAACACTCTAGAAATTAAATATCGTTTTCTTGAAAACAAATAATGTGTACTTCTCAACTATTACTACATATTTAGAAGTAACTAAGCACTACCACTAATCTCACCTTCTTCTTCAGTAATAATTGATCCATACCGTTCTATCCCATCGCTTATTTTACTTACAAACGCTCATTTCTGATATCAGGAATTCCGTATTGAAATATGAAAATGTTCCCTTCGGAGTCCGGTCAGGAGTACAAACTGGACAGGCCATACGAACCACGAATTATTTTCCTCCATGCGCAACTTTGAGAAGCGGATCACCCACAGCTGTGAGCCTTATTGGAAAACGAATTTTCACCCGATTTTCAGAAGGGGTAATGTATGGTGTCTCAGCAAACGCACACATCGGCAGAGGTCAAAAGCTAATGGTGCACAGAGTTAAATAAGAAGTTTAGATGTCCCTTACTGTCACCAATAAAGTTGTTTCGCGCAAAAGAGCGTGCGGCGCTAAACTGTGGCTCAAAAGCTGAAAACATGGAAGACAATTAACTTCACGCCGCACCGTAAGCGCACTTCTACGAAAACAAAGTTCTCCCATTATCCCATAACGGGAGGAGACGAAAATATCGGCGCACAAAAGAAAAGAAAGGGAAGCTAATATGTATGCGTAGTATATTAACCCATTCGCGACAATGTCAGCCACCGGTGGCTGACGCGAAGATGCTCACTTCGGACAATGTCAGCCACCGGTGGCTCACATTGCGCAGTAAAGTCTGAGAGCTGGTCCGAACAAGCAGTCTTTTAACACGTTGACGACAGCGCGGCAACTATGTATGCCGCCATTTTTGCACCTCATGGGACATTGTGGCAACCATGGTTGCCACACCCTTTCCCTTCAGTTTTTTCTTGAACGCGCAATTCTTTCCTAGGTTTTTTGTTTTCATCTTTTGGAACATCTTTGGATTATCGTAACAATAAACGACTTGGTCCACAAATAGGTTAGATATGCGGAATGGGAAAGGAATTTTTGAACCTCACAAAATTCTAAGTCCACTTCGAACTTCGATTTTTGCATGGACATAGACAAGCAAATAAGCAGAGAACATAACGATCATGCAAAAAGTTACAGCATCCGATTCTTCCAAAAAAGACCAGTTGCAGAGCATCTTCTACATAAACATCATAGTCAATTCCAACCTTTTTATATGCCTGAACAGGCGTCTAATTGAGAGAAATTTCTGCTGAACAGGCCACTTCTGTGTTCATTTTTATCATGTCAATGAACTTACTTGAGTTAGCCCCTGCAGGAGTATGTTTTCCTTGAGAGGTTCCAAAAACGCAGCTTATGAGACAAAGCGGCATACATAGTTGCCGCGGCGGCGGCGCCCTCGAAATCGATTATGTCCCAGGCGGCGGAAAAAGCCAAAACGCGCTATGTCGTCAACGTGTTAAAATCCCGCGCGGTCGCGAGTGGGTTAACTAGTGCTAAGTGAACGAGGAGATACCTAAGGTGTCCTGAGAAGTGAAATGGTGAAGCTTTCTCAAAACTTTTGTGAAATCCTACGAGCTGAAATCTACTCACCAACAGACATTATTATCATTTCAGAACTAGTATAAATCATACCGATCACTTAAAAGTGCGCGACGTGTTGCCAACCAGCACGATATTTCTTGCTTTGCGTGCAACTGGAGCAGTACCGCATTCTCATCATATGGTATGACCTTAAAAATGTACTGTGTACTGTACCCAAGATCAGGTCTTTTGGTAATACAAAAAAATAAATAAATAGAAAAATAAAGTCAATCTGCACAAGCGGATGGGAAGCTTTTTTCCAAACCGAGCGCTGAAGTTTTTTTGAAAATACCGGAAAAGCTAGTGTCCAATAAATCTCTTCCACTCTCGTGCTTTGTATCATGCCCAGTTCACCAAGTCCGGGTGATACAAAGCATTCTCAACAGATTTCGAAACACCAAAAAATCTCAACGCATGTGCCCAGCTGTAATTGCAGTAATAGGCTGCCTTTTCTCCACGGCTTGGCTCGGACGCACATCGTCCAACCAAATTTACACAAGTTGAACCAGTCGAGTCACATAACTTTGCTACTAACTTCTCACTCATTGAGAAACAACCGATGAACCGACGAGAACAGCCCTTGCCTACCGATCGCCACTTTTCCAGATATCCGGATATTTTTCTTCAAGAGAGAAGCTTTCAAGCCCATCATAATGCGGAAATAATCATCGCCAACTTCATAGCGTCTAGAACCACAGCTTCTCAAGAACTGGATTAGTTTGACCCATTTTCTGTACTTGTGAGAAGAGAGGGTTCGATGGAGTTTATCTTGACAAAAATAGCTCAGTCTGAGCAAAGTATGTGTATTTGAAATTGAAAACGTCAGCACTTTTTAGACGATGCATTGATATGAGAATGATAGCTAAAGTGCAGCCAATAGCAACCAATCAAATCTACAATTAAACTTCATGAACCTGTCCAAAAATGCGAAAAAAGATCGAAAGAAATAAATTTACGTAATGTCTGTCACCGTATTCCCTACAGGAGTTGGAGCAATTCTTCCTCTCTTCTGATAACAAATAGATATCAGCAGAGCTCATCATAATAGAATGAAGCTTCCGTGAGAGTTTATTCGTAGCTTATTAGATGAAAGCGATACCATGAAAGTAAAAGAAGGATTTTTCGACCCTCCTTTAACATCTAACGTTCAATTGTTCAAAGTCCCAATAAAAATGCTATCCATAGACTCTCACTTCCATTTTCTATCACATGTTTATGAAATCAAAAAGTTAAAGGATAAAACAAATAGAAAATTTCCGACTTCTTAGAAAGTCGTTTTTTTAAAGCATATCAGACCGATTCGTAGGCCCTGCCTTTTATGTATGCTTTTAGATGTGATCTATAGAATCAATATGAATAATCGAAAAAGTTCTGCATGCGATAAAATGAACCACGAGGATGCGATTGAAGAGTGGAGCCGCAAAGCGTGATGCATTACTGGATCACATTTTTTCCTACGTAATGAACGATGGTTAGTGTCATAGAGATTACGCAGCTACAACAGAAACGCAAAGTTCATAAAACCGCACCTCAATCGCCACATGAGCGAACTGTCCACATACAGATCCAAGCTTGAACGGCGCACCACTTTCGTTGAATACAACGGACACGAAGTTATTGCCGATCAGCTTCTTTTTCATGTTACAATTAGGATCGTTCTCCGAATTGGGCATCAAAGTCGCCACGAGGAATGTCTAAATTAGTTTCGCGTAAAAAATAAATCCTGCAAAGAACCTGCAGTTACAATAACATACAATTTTGCTTAACTCGTCCTGGTATTCGTACGTGTAGTTACCGTGCTTTCCAGGAAGCAGGCCGCCTGGATGCTTATCAAGAGGGATCGGAGAGCCCAGTAATCTTAAAGAAAGTGAGCAATTTTGACAACATGTACACATTCAGCTAATCTGATGACGCGAACCATGGGGAAAGCAAGCGACACATATAAAGTTGTAGTCTGCCCTTCCTGAATAACCGGGTCGTTAGTAAAATCACAGCGAAACTTTCTATATGCATAATGACTTATGCAACAATGCGGGTGGATTCCATAATCGGCGGAAGTTCTCATCCACAATACCAGACCTTTATTTATAGGTGCAGCAAAGCAACTTATTCGCTACTGATGTGATGTTGGTGAGTGTAACACGCCGCTCCTGCCGATGGAAACTAGGTGACTTCCGGGTATTTTTCGTGCGGTGACAGAACTTCAGAAACGCTAAAGCAGAAGAAGCGCTCGATGGGCTGTATGAACTTTTCGAGATTTGAGCCATGTTTAGGCCTTCGAAATGGCTAGAAAGTTGGCAAGTATATATACTTGCACATAACAGCCTCGATGCAGAAGTGAAACAACAAAAACATGATCACAACGAGCAAATAGCACAAAAATTTACATTTCATGATAATATAATAGCTCAGAAAAGCTTAGATGAACGTGAAAGTAAACTGAATTGAAAAGATCAGGTTCCCGTCACTTCGACGTCAGAATTTTGCGAAGTCGTGAGCGCTGGAAAATCGTGCCTTTCAATGTACAGTGCACGCGATTCTCAGATTCCTGGCATCACTGAGAAATCTATCGCCATAATCGTGCTGACCCATAATCATGAAGACCCTGATCCTGCTCACCACGTTGACGACAGCGCAGGACATTTACGTCCCGCATATGCAGGCCACAACGAACAGCGCGGGACGTACAGTACCGTGCAGTGAAGTATTCGTTTTCACTTTTTCGAACGTAACTCCCTCGGAACTCAAGCTTTTGCTCTGAATTTTTCACCATTGATGCATATAACTAAACGTGATAAGGGAGCTAGTCAGTAGCAGTCTAGGTGGCCTGGAACATTTTTTTTAGAATTTCTAAAAAATTTTCGTCAAACACCATTTCACTTGTTCAAACTTCAACTCTTCCAAATTTTTGAATCAGCAACACAACAACCTGTGTAACAACAAATATGGCAACTACAACTCAACACTTTGCTACAGAAAACTTTTGGTCTATGACGGCTTGACATTACCGTGGCATGGACTTGATGGGTTTGCCGATCTTGTCCTGGGGGATGTTCTCCCATGCGGTCGTCAGTTGAGGAAACTTCTCGTGCTCCTTGCGAGCCACGGAGTCTTCAACTTGACTCTAGAGTTCATCACATAGATATTTGATAGGGCTGAAGTCGGGGGACCGCGATAGCCACAGCAGCAAAGGGACGATGTTTCGTAGAACTACTTAGTGAACAGCTTCGATTTGTGCTTTGCGTAATTGTTCTGTTGTAAAATGAACCCACTTTGGGCAGTAAGGCTAGATAACAGTCTCCATGATGATGAAGTAGATTTTGAAATCCATGTCACCCTCGATATGATGAAAGGGACCAACTTCCTTGCCACAGAAGCTGGCATGCACCGTCACCGCAAAGCTCTTCAAAATCGGTAGCCGATGCCTTGGATGGTATCTGGTACTAGAAGGATGTTGCACAAACTTGATTTCATCCGCCCCAAATAGCAAAAACTTCGATTCATCACTCCAGACGACCTTTTGCCACTGCTGTTTTTGTGAGCATGATCCCAATCGAGAGCGCCTCGCGATCCCCGGCGGTAATCAGCGGTTTCTTCACTGGGTGATGTCCAAACAGAACAGCATCTCACAGACGACATGTACGGTGTCTACGGATAGGTTTGGACCCTGTTAGGTCGATGCTTGGCGGCGGATTTCGGCTGCAGTGAGATGGAGACCACTACGTGCAAGCCGAACAATGTTTCTGTGGACGAGACGAGAATACATTCTCGCTGCCACTGGGTGTTTTCTGACTCCGGCAAACCCGGTGTCCTTGGATCTTTCCCAGATCGTTTGAACACATCGTATTAGAACTCCTTAGAGTAGGGTAGCTTGGCTAGATTTCAAGCCTTCATGATAGCTGCGAATGTTATCGTCGGCCCCGTCCTGCAGCAAGATACGAACTCTCAAATTACTTGATATGGCCTTAATAGTTCATAATGAACATGAAAGTGACTCAAAACTGCAAAAACTCGCATAAACCTTCACATGAAAACTCACTAATTTTGACAAGTGGAAATGGGAGTTGGCATACAATATCCGAATATGGCACCGATTTTGGTTAGAAAGGGAGCTGCTGCAACGTCACACAAGTATAGCGTCACCAACTATTTGGTGCACCCACTATTTGGGTTTCACCCCAAAAGCTTTAGTTCTAAGGGAGTTACATTCAAAAAAGTGAAAACGAATACTTCACTGTACGGTACTGTATGTGTCGTGCACCCAGTAAATTCAGTTCTTCGGTGCACGCGCGATTCTTTTTTGAAAAACTCTGTATTGATTCTATGGAAAAAAAAACCTTAGCATATCTACAAAGACCCACAGAACAGTCACGTAGCCCTATTTAGAAGAGAGTTTCTGGACCCTATAAAATCTTCAGCTTAGTTAATTCTCCTTTTCTTTTTTCTTTTCCTTGTGAAGACTCAATAAGTAATAGAAGTAAACACGGGAGCTAAGGGATTACAAGATGTGTGTTCGATCGATTGGAATAGTCAAAGTAAAACTGCGTTTGGCCTCCTGTGCAGCTATGTGTGGCAAATCCTGCTTTTTCTTTGTTATTTCTCGGCTTTCGGTCAGATCTCCACTACTGCACCCCTGGCTTCTACGCACCGGAAATCACTGATCTAATTTTGTATAAATTAGGTTTACTTAAATTACCACTCAAAATTCGCTTGAATAGCCTGAGGCAGCCGCGCTGGCAAAATCGCGCCGGTCCCACGCGGCCAAAACAGCCGAAACGCGCATTGTCGCCACGCGTTGAAGAGCAGTCAAGTCACACCTTACCACTCTTTTTCGCGTAAGGACGGTGGCCGTAAACCTGATCACGACATGCGACTGTATTTTCGCATTGTCTAGCATCATTCATCGAAAATAATACAATCTGGAAGGGAATGCTAATTCACCCACTTCAAGAATCGTGCATATCTTTCAGATCCATACACGTTGGCCAAAATTTGAGCTTCAGTCTCTTGCCTAGGACCTACATATAGAACTCCAACAGCGTGGTACTCCGTGCCGGGAATCTGGAAGATGTCCTTTTCAGCATTATTATCACAAAGGGATATTAATACAAACCCGATCTAAGTTTCTGAGAGATCGCAATAAAACTTCATCGGCTGGATTTCTTCCAAGACGAATAGCACCAGTTTGACTGGCGACGTGAAGCAAGAGGCCCGATCCCGGACGATGGAACGAAGACGCTAAAAATATGAGATATTCGGCTTCTACGACAACCCCACCAATTCAATTCACTTGGCTTCCGAAAACTAAAGCACTAAAATTTATCTACAATCTGAGATGGTGAATAGACCAGCATTACTCTTCTCACATAGCCATACAATAGCGGTCAAAGGTTTGGGAGGGAGTTGATTTTCTAACCTACAGCAGTGAAAAAATTCATGTTATGTCTCCATAAGAGACGTGAAAGTAAGTTAGAAACGCAGTGTAAGATCATGTTTTGGAAGGCAAAAATTTTAGGCGGAAAATACCACACATTCTGTTACATATTTCTCCTAAGAGTGGCGCATTAAAAATATGGAACCTCCAAAACACCGAAACAGTACGGGCAACAACCTCGACTGCAGTAGACGAACCAGTAATTTGTTGAGTAGTCAGATAATTTGATATCATTGCAGTCTTGGGCACTGAGTCGATTATATGTAACTTCAAAACAAAGTGGTTGAAACTCCTTATTTGAACAACAGGCGGAATTTTCAGTAGAACTTCTCACTGTGGCCAACTTGTAACAACACTGAAGTTCCTGCTTGAAGCAACAGTCCAGCAGAGTATTTACCTTCGATACTAATGGTGTGGAACGATGCGTTAGCTTTAGCTAAGAACATAGGATGTGTGACTGAACTACAACTACACCTTGGAAATCCGCCTGAAAGGGAGCTGACCGGCTTCGAAGGGGCGTGGTTGCGTCGTGGTCAAGGGGATTGTAGTCGACTTGCAACCACGCCAAGATCGAAGCTGAACAGCTCCTTTTCTAGCGGCTTTTGTGAAGTTTTGTTCAGTCACGTCTTATGTTCCTGACTAAGGCTAGCGCATCGTTCCACATCATCAACATCGACAGCTCATGCGGGTTGGCTATGAAGGGAGACCACAGCGATGATGGATGCTTCTTTTCTTTCTTTTTTGTGGAGATAATGTTAACTCAGGAAAAAAATGTTTGAAAGTGACCGAACGGACACCTCAATCACTTCTTTTTGGCACTATTGCACTATTACAACCCCAATGGGGGTGAGACGAGTCAAAAAAAAATTTCGCTGAAACTTGCGCTACGGGGTCATCGAGGCTCCTGATCATGGATACGCCGAATGGCGCCAATTGACGCCCAGGGTGTTCTCACCAAATTCGCTGTAAACTTGCGTGTGGGGGTTGTTTGGGGTCCCAATTACGAATATGAACTCCATTTTTGGCATTCGCGCTGTTCAAAGCATATTTTCTGCTCTACTGCGCCCTCTAACTTTAGATCGTAATCAGGACTGAGCCTTTGAAGAAAGGAGGGCTTCAAAGTGAGTAAGCCAACTACTCTGTGATTCCACACCCTTTAACATTTGCCAAACAGTGCGTGGCCTACCACTCTATAGTCTCACCTCCCTCCCCAGGCTTAGTCCTAGGCACTATAAGTGAGAGAGCTCAGGAGAGCAAAAAATATGGCTTGAACAGCGCGAATGCTAAAAATGGAGGTCATATTCGTACGCAGGACCCCAAATAACCTCCATACGCAAGTTTACAGCAAATTTGGTGAAAGCACCCTTGGCGCCCACTGGCACCAAGTAGTGCCAAATGGCGCCAGCGATCGAAATGGAGGTCATCTTCGTGATCAGGAGCCTCGATGACCCTCTTGGCGGAAGTTTCAGCGAAAAAATTTTTGACCCACTCACCTCCACTGGGGTTGTAATAGTACAATAGTGCCCTTCTTTTTTACTGTTTTGTTTTTCTTCCTTCTTTCTCTTTCTTACGTGTGCGCTTATGCGCATACGTATTTACTCAAAAAAAATAAAGCATCACAGTAAAAGGAAAGTAAAAGTGTTTGCAGACAACATCGCATGATGGTCACGAGCTTACTTTGCTCAAAATCCTCTGGCCATTCCTCAAACGATCGCATAAGCCAACCGCTCTTGCCGTACATGTGACGCACTACCAGCTGTGTCCAGTAAACACCAGGAACTGAAATCATATACTCTTAAAGGAAGTGCCCACGATAATTCTCATAGAGGCGATAAGAAATGCAGTGTACTGGAGTGGATAGGGGTCCTGCCAAATGTTTCGACACGTTAGGTTTCATTGGCAGGAGCACTTATCAACGGAATGATAAGCCGCCGAAAACCACTTGCAGTAGGCAAAAATCAAGACTCATCGATGTGGAAAGGGTAGCAATGGCGGCAGGAAGATATGATACGCTATCTGATTTTCATTACAGAGTGCATCTTATTCTTAGCAGCCGTATCTCCTTATCTTATGATATCGTATCTTCCAGGGAGTTACGCTCGTCCGAATTTATCTATCTCACACCTTATCGATTGATAACGCGTGCGTAGCAACGTGGCAGCGAGCGTGAATGCCTCCTTTAATAGAACGGAAAAGAAGTCAAAGTGTGAGTGTGACCATCGTCTTCAGAAGGTCAAACTACCCCTTGTGACATTTTTCCAGCCAAATAGAAAATTTGACCTCTACATCGAAAAAGTGTGGGCAGCTATGGGTAATATAACCCGTTACAAGCTGGTGTCTTTAACATCACCCACGAGTACAACTTCCGCGGGCGGAAAGCTTATGATCGTTGCAACTCCATGTATAAGGACAATAGAAGGCCTGATCATCATGATAAACTCCATTTTCAGCGCTGCATCATCAGGACCTCTTCCTGGTATTGTTCGCTGCTCAAGCCTACTGCGTCCCAGCACTTTTTCAAAGCGGAAGTGAAAATCCCAGCCACGCTAGAAATGTGTTCCCAGATGTAGTCAGAGCTCCAGAATTCGAATATCGCGCTACATCCCATCTGTTCCTGGTTACAGATTTTCAGTAAATTTAGAGGTTTAACTTGTAAGATGTGTAGGAGAAAGGAGGATCAGAAGAATCCATGACGGAATCCCACGCTCCAAGTCCTTTGCGAACAGCAGATTTTGCCCAGATAAGGCTTTCTAAACGTGCAAAATTGATTCGCAAACGCATTGAGCATACTTCTGAAGAAATGCAAAAATGCTTCCACATCAAGGATCCAGACCCCTGACCATGCAGACACTAGACCGGCATCGTATACACTAGGCCAGCGGTTCGCACCTAACGACGCTTGCATAATATTCCTGCTGCACTTGCGTCTGCTCCGTATCACACCAAGCTCTCTAGCTTTGTTCAGAGAATCGTTCAGCAGATATGGAATGAAGATTTGAAGTCAGCGTTTAAAGATCCCCTAGGTGATATGCATCTCATCTGAAATGGCCACTTCGACCTACCATCCTTTCCTTGTCAGGTCGATGTAAGACCTTGCGAATTAAGCGATTCGCTACTAGCGACTACCAAGCGTCCGCGGTCACGTCGCGTGCAGCGAACGGCTCGATTCGCTGGGCGCAACGCGACCGCGGACGATGCGCGAATCGCTCGATTCGCAAAGTCTAACATCGGCCTCACGTTGACGCTGGAACGTGCGGTTACACGGGAGCAGCGAGCCGCGCGCTCCAGCGCCAACGTGGATTACGGTTGCGGTCACTCATCGCACTGTAAAATCGTCTTGTATCGGGAGATCACAGCAGTCACTCAAAGACACGACTACTGTTCATTGCAACATCAGCGAATAACATGAAACAAATAGGTTGGCTTATGAAAACATTAATTCATCGTCATGTACAAACCTTTAGAACAACTTTCCCTCCTCATCTGCCCTGTAGTGGCGTACATGTCGTCTAAGGTTTTCCCCTGAACATTATCAGCTACCATTTGGCTTGACGGCCGCCTCACTTGAACAGCAGACTGGTGCCTTCGTCGCTAAAATTTTTCATTCAAGGTCAAGCGTTCCTCAGACAATCAACAGTAGTAAATAGATCCCTCGCTACCTGTTCAGTAAAGTTGCTACCAGAAAGCGACGAAGATTCAGCCACCACTGCTTGCTCGACACTCGGAAGAAAGACATCACCATCAATATCTCAAGCATGAAATAGATTTTGCCGCATTAAAAGGTTCGAATCTTACCATGACCGGAAGAGAAGAAGACGAAAATAAGGACAATGGAATTGCTCACCTTTGTCGCGAGGTGACATCTCGATCTTCTCACGCTCTCTGTGATGTTCGGCGAAAGTTTTTACTGTGAAGATGGAATCATTAACCATGTAGTGCTCTTGAGTGATCTCTGTTATGTTTTCCGGGATCTGAAATGAAAATCAACCTCATCCATATGCTGGTAATTATGGTTGCTACCTCGCAACTGGCTATACAATTTTCCTAACGGCTTGCAAGGATCATGCAGGTTCTTATGACAAAATACCTCGGCCACGGGGAAACGTCCAAACCCTAGCCATTCATCGCTTGATCGCTAGGGTTTGAGAGATTCATGTAAAGTAATGCACACCTTCGGATCTCCCCAGTCATCTTCGATTCGTTTGATAAGAAAGAACGCGGTCATTGCTTGCAATATCTCTTCGTGGACCTACAACAAATATTCCATTAGTGGGCAAGGTCCTGTAGAATATTTAGCTGTTGATCGCTCAATGATGGAACTATTTCAAAACTCACTCTCTCTGGACCGCGCTCCTCCTTCGATCCTGCTCCATCCATCGGAGGAGGGGTCTCTGGCATCCCGTTCCCACCCAATATGAATAATGACCTGTAAAACCAGGGACCTGTAAAACATTTTGCAAATCACTGCATTTAAATATTCGCGAGCTTTCAAGCCTCAGGAAATTACTTTTGGAGAGTAGTTCTCCGAACGATATCGAAACACAATCCTGGAAATAATGCATGTCACTTACTGGACAGCTGAAGAATTGCATAAATGTGAGATCACACGAAAGATTGTAGTGGCTGTCAGCGATAGTAAATGACAAGCTTGTCACAAACAACCGATTTTCTTACAATTAGTCGTCAACTGTGATCAACACCGGCGAGCGTAAATTACGCTTCCCTTATATTCCACAGCACATGATCTGCCAGTCGCCCCATTCAAGTATGAAGCTACACTAACCTGACGTCCATCACCGCTTAGTTGCCGACCAACACCTGAAGCAATGTCAGGAAATGACAGATATGGAGACATACGCACAGAGCTCTCAATATGACTGGAATATAATACTTCTAGTAAAAAAAATCAAAGTTTTCAAATGAAAAGGAGTAAGCTAAACTTACCTCTGGATACGATAGCGCATTTTGTCTGGAACGCGACAAAACCACCGCATCATGACACGATGTATTATATTCCAGTCATATTGAGAGCTCTGTGCGTATGTCTCCATATCTGTCATTTCCTGACATTGCTTCAGGTGTTGGTCGGCAACTAA
>KZ345913.1:83487-93784 GCA_002352805.1 Teladorsagia circumcincta | reverse complement strand
AGTGACGGCAGCTTCGCTGCCGGGTGAAGCCGGAAGAGGCAACAGTGGATAATCTGTCGGTCTCATATCACCCTTGCACAGTCAATGGATCTAACCCTGCCTACCAAAGCATTTTCTTCATTTGGAGTATGTAGACGAGTATTAGGCTAATACGGTAGGAAGAAAGCCGAGTCGTAGAGATTCCAAGTTTGGCCCACTCGCATTAAAGTGCAGGCCAGTCTCCTATTTATCAGGTTGAAAAGAAAGTTCTGCAACGTTCTTCTCCATTTTAGATTTTATTTTCTCTCTTTTGTTTACTAAGCTTGACCAATTGTATATCTACCATGAGCGTCCGCCTTTTGTCTCCAATGCGCAGATATTTTCTCGATGATCCTCCAAAACCTGGCCGGTTGTTGGTCAATGAAGCAGGCGACCTGATCGTCTCATTATTCATCATAAAGATGTTAACTGAGAGTCCAGAATAGGGGGTCACACTTCAGGGCTTGACCATTGGATTACGCTAGGCGAGTGCGGAATCTTGTCGCAGCTTCACAATTTCTTGGGGGCTTCATATCGGAACATGGCGTCATGTCATGAAGGAGGTTAACATTGTTGCGGTACGAGGGCTCTTGAAGAGCTGCCTCGGTCAACTTCTGGTGTTCTACACCGTAGATCTCGACACTACAACGCGAAGTTTGTAATCGAGCTTGGCGACAACCCTACGTGATGGCGGCGAGTGGGAGGCGCTCCAGGCCTCTTATAAAAATATCAGATCGAAAGCGCTGATAGAGGTGAGATACGCTGTAGCAGTGAACAACATTCACGTTGAAATCACTGCAGATAGTTTGAGTCGGTGACGTGAATTCATAGTTATGGAGATATCTGTACTACAGGGGTGGCCAAAAAAGGAACATTTTGCTCTTGACGCATATGTATCGGCAAGCTTTTGCTCGCATACGTTGCCGCGTTGTCAATGGAATTCTTTCCGGAAAATATTCCTGAAGTGCACCTTCTACGCACGTCGCTACCCTCGTCCCCTTTAGTATATGACGTTATCTACTAGTCTATTATAGCTTAAGGCGGTCTTCTGTGATTGCCCAATCCTGAAGCAGCGACACAAATTCTTCAATCGGTCACCTTACGGGTTGCTTTCTTGAGACAGAAGCTCTGAAAATGCGAAACTGCGCTCCAGCTAGAGTTTCAGATAAGGCATTATGGGTCCACGCTCCGTCGAGGACACATTGAGCTCGAACCGTGCGCAAGGTTCCCATGGCAAATTTTTATGATGCCGCCGGTGAAGAAGGCTGCTATGATTTTCAGTGATAGACTGAAATGTGCTCTTCAATCACCAGTTTGAATTCAGGATTATGGCGTTTCGAATGTAGAGTGTAGTGTCTCCTTTTTTGGCCGCCCCTGTAGACCATGACTCGGACTTCATATCAACGACAGATTGACGAGTGATCGAGGTTTTTTGGACTTTCTTAATAACTGCTGATTGCAGCGCCTATATCTATCCATTGGATGGCTATACCCTACTAATTGTTGTTCATGAATGTTACCTGTGAAACGTTCAGAAAAAGCACAGTTCAAAGGAGAGTGTTGCAGGACTTCCTTCCCAACCTAATATTTCGTTTCTTTCATTCTTCCTTATGTCTTCTTAAAACCGATAACAACATATCTCGAAGAGAACCAAAACTCAAAGTCCAATCATCCTTCAAGTTAACAGCCCATAGTTTTGGGGCCGATCTTATCGTATGGTTTTTTGGCCGAACTTTGGTCAATTATTTTGATTCAGGTATCTCTGGCATACCATGCACACAAACACAACAACAGCATGTTCAGGAGAACTTCAAGCCTTACGTGAGCATCTCTTCTCTCTCCACAATACAAAATGATTTTCCATGACTAACCTAATTATCGGTTCACTAGGTCATTAGTTTTATTATATAATGTAGAGAACCTCCAATAGAATGCTAACATTCTTCTGGTGGTCCTCACTCCTGAAGCCACTTTTTTCTCTGATTCGTCCTCACCTTAACTTTTTCTTTCAATTAACGCAACGTTTGGAAAACACAGTTTGCGACATACTTTTTTGATAATCTACCCATTGCAATTTGTGTTTCGGTCAGTATGTGGGTCCGCCGTGCGATGGCCGCGCAAAGGAATAGGGGTACGTGACACATTACCCTTCACTGGAAGCTGAGCGCGCGACTCTGCGCGGTGAGCTTTTTGACTGGGATCCGCAGTAGCGAGCTTACGTATTCCATAAAAGGAACATACCCACTCTCAGAAAGGTGTGTCCGGCAAGGGCACTTCGCGCGGCTGGGAGGCAGAGAAGCAGACAGGTTGACGAGTCGCAGCGCGGAGTGTAGCGATTTAGCGTCAAGGAAAACAGAATGCACTATAGTAGGTCAAACATTGACAGTATGCGCCGACTCGTCCGCTGACCCGCCTAGGGCTCTGGCTTCTCGCCGCGCGTCAGGCCTCTTGTCGCGTACCCTTCAAAAAACATGCAAAACCGAACTGCACTCATCCAGAATCTCGAATTCCTTCGTCAACCCAATGCAGCTCGTGAAAGTCCGCCTCCGTAAGGGCAAGAACAAAAAAGGGAGCTACAGCAAGGAATGGGGGCCTCCTCTCGGGCTAAGCTCGTAAGGGAGCAGGAACAATGGTGGTAAGGAAAACTGTCACGCATCTGGAGTCTCTTCCCTCCTCCTCCCCCTCCCCGCCTTAGGTTTAGTTCCGATCAAAAAGGAAGATTTCCTACGCGGATTGAAGTGCGCTGCCATCACAATGCCCCCGTATCTTGCCACAGTTTCCGAAAAAGTGATCAAGCTCCTCTCACAAAATATTAATATCAATAAATGAAGTTGTTGAAGCTCTTAATAATAGTCGGCTGTCCAATTTCGAATTAATCTCCTTCGTGCCCTTCAAAAGCTTTTTAGGCAGATATGACAAAGAAAACTTTACCTTCAGAAGAAAATGGAATTCTATTGCCTGCAGAGCTGCCTTCCACAAAAAAATAATAAGTTCCCGATGTATTATAAAGAATATAGTCTCTCATCACAAGAATGATTCTACAATAATAGTGTTAAATAAATAGTATAATATTATAATACAAATAAATGGTAATATTGCCTCTTGAAACCCACACTGTCCATAGTTCTTTTATTTCAGTGGACTCATTCTATATATGGAGGTCGTGAAATCCGTCGAGAGCAAATCTCTACACCAGAACAACGAATAGAGAGGTCTCGCGTGGAGATGAATCTACGACTGCCACAGATACACACTGCTAAAGCACAACCGTTACAGCGGGTTCAGCAGCCACAACCAGTTAGTTCACGCATTATAAGCTACGGACACGCAAATAAGAGCAACACGGAGAGCGAACAGCTAACAGCGAGTCAAAGGAATCCTTCCCGGAAACTTCTCGCGTTCTTTCCCCAACATGAATGTGTCAGTTGTGATCACTAGAGACAGCACACGGAGTTTCACACAAGAAGATCCGGTTTCCGAAGAGAAACAAACGCAAGAAGACCCAGTTCATGGATTTTTGAAGGTCATTCGAGCGGAGCCAAAGGCGGGGCATGGAAAAGGTGCGCCTTGGGGCGCAATGACAGAATCGTGTGAAAGCGTTCGACTTTGAAGATTTGAGACAAAACAGTCGATAGAATGTGTGCAGTAGAAGTGTAGGATGCTATTTCAGTAAGTCAAAAGGTCAAAAAGAGTTATTTGTGACTGCGTTAAGAAAAGCAAGTTCCCGCCGCTTCCATTTGTGGCATATGTCCAAGGAAATTTGAACGCGTATCAGTCCCCCCGGTTTTTCGAATTGTTTATCACAACAAATGCAATTTTTTTGTTCTTTTCGTTCTTATCGTAGACAATGGGTCCCAAGTCAGTGATTTATGGGTGAAAAAGAATCATCATTTTTCCGTGAAGGATTCCTTTAACAAAAGAGGTCTCTCAGGTGTAGAGCACTTTTAAGATGGGTCTGCGTTCATAAGAACTCATGCGTGGATTATAAAATCGTGGTTTATTTTTGTTAAACGGCCTCATAAGGGTTAAAATGCGTTCGCAAACCGTCCTAGGTTCAATTCTTCTTGATGACAAAAAATTTACGTTCTGCGATTAAGCTCCGAATTTCCTCCAAATAGTGCCAGCGCCAATAGCAAGTGCCATATTCATTACCACGACCGGACACGCCTCGCTGAAAATTCCATGCACCACTCCAACATTGCAAGATCACCCACGCCAAGCGAACAGTTCAATCCTCTTTTAGCCTTCAAAGGGCCGCTCAGCGAAAGTGAACCTCAGTTTTGTAGTCCACCTGAGAGCCCCTACAGCATGCGTAAAACTGTTTTGAAGAAGCGTGTCACACCTTTAAAGACCTCCCTTGTGAGATTCACATATCTTCGAGGGAGACTTTTTGTGTATCGAACACACAATTTAAAAAGCCATTCATTGCAGTTTCAAGTAAACGGAGACGTAAATCGCCACCAGGGACACCGTCGAGCGCACGGAGTGAACACCTTGGTGAGTGTGGATATTGATTGATTATGATTTGCTACTCTACGATGGTCCAACTGAACAGAAATTCTGTACCGAGCCGCTTCTGCCTTCAATCGAGGGCGGAGGTGTGGTGAAAAATATTTCCATCACAACGTGAGCGGTCAGGGATCAGATCCTTACCAGTCCGCACGAGCATTTCACCTCACTCAGTTGGTCACTCGGTCACAGATTTGTTGAAGAGCAGAAAGAACAAGCTGAGCAGCCTCAAACTTTTCTCTTCACAGAACCTCGGCATGTTAATGTCGGTGCTTCTTTTGTGTCGGCGAGGTTTATAGGTGCAAGATTCATCAAAGTGCAGCTCTCAAATTCTGAGCCACGTTTAGGCCCATGAAAAAGACGATTTGGTCGGGTCAACAATTAATCTTCATACGGTGAGGTCACTACCTATGCATACCTTCACTTCATGACCTTACCTTAGGTAGGTTGCAGAAGTAGTGGCAGTAATGCTCAGCCTGCTAAAATTCAAGGTCTAAGGTTGGTCTTCCTTGCTTCTTGGCGATCGACATCAGGGACGGCTCCTTCGCAATGAACGAGTTGGTTAAGGGCTTGCTAGTTTATGGAATTGACTTCAGGATTGCTAGGTGCTTCGATGGGTTCATCTCAAATTTTTAGACTCTCAAGAAGGAGGAAGCCGAAACGTTCGCCTTGCTGAGCTTACATATAGGAAAGCCTTCAATAAAGTGCTACTGAATGAGTCTTGCACTCAAGAACTTCGCTAGCACAAAAAAAACTAAAACTAACTACCTAGACGTCTTTAATCCCGCTTTTTTTCTGTGCATGCCGAATACACAATGATTAAACATCGCGTACCAAAATGGCAGTAATTACGAGCTTCCAAAAAAAGCGAATGATAGCTCTGAGCGGTCGAGGTTCATATTCTACCCCAATTCTGACTACAGTGCTGCTCAGGAGGTAAACACGAAAAAGGGCAAAAATTATCGAGGACGTTTTAGGCTTTGAATCGTGATCCGATAGATTCCTTCGAACGTGCATTGGGTGGCGATGAGTTCGAAAGACGTCAACCCCTAGAGCCAATTCGAGTGATAAGAGTGGTAAGTAATTAAATCGTCTCTATCAAATGTTCAGTGAGAGCCAAACCTATTGCAGTCGGAAAGCGCCGAGATGCTGGAACCAATGCGTCATGGAGGTGGTGGGCGAGACAACATGCATCAGAGGAAACAGAAGATCCTTGAAAGTATCACCCGACACATGAATGAGATCCATCCACCACGAGTGATTCCTTTTACGAATCGTCGTGATGACGTCATCAGTAGCATGTTGATTCCCCCACGAGCAGAGGTGAAAATCGCTCGAATCGAACCGTCAAAAATCGCCAGGGAAGCGTCAAGCTTAGAAATCGCTGACGAGATCATCGACAATATCATCACTGAAACTTCTGTCACAACCAACAGCACAGATTTACTGCAGTCTATTAACGCCACGGACTCGGCTTTGAATCAGACCACTATTTTGAATACAACTATTACTGAGACTGTGCTTGGATTTGGAGTTTCTGCTGAACTACACTCCAATGACACCAAGTCTCCTCTGGCGGAATTGAGCAAGATCGATAAATCACTGGAAGCGATTGTGAGTTATTGACTTTTTTGTTTTATTTAGGAAAAGCAATTCGAAACCGAGGAAGGTCATCAATACGTGCCTTTAAATGTGCACTATTACGAAGAAAAAAAACAGTGACATTGCATCAGACCACTACTTTGAATCCAAACAATTGAAAATTGATAGAGCTCCTTAACCTCGTTGAGCTCATCGAACCACAAAAGCGAGTACACTATCTCCTACTCTTATAACGTCGAAGGACCTCGTTCAAACGAGTAGTACCTTTGACAAGCTCGTCCAAGCCTGAAATCTACATGTAGATTTAGTTACCTTTCTCCAAATCGTGGTGGTCTTCTAGCGTTCCTTCTGGCTTGCGTTCCATGAAGCACATCCACCTTCACATTCAATCGTAACCGACTTATCGTGATGAGTGCCTTCAAAAGCGACCACTACTTGCAACAGTTTAGATATGCGTCACCTTTGCTGCCCAATAGACTAATGGCTCAAGTACCCCACTTTCATAGATAGCGCTCATCTATCAATGAATGGCAAAGCGAGGCATCGCTACCGTGTCGTAGTTACTGAAAACTCAGTACTCAAAGGAGGACTCCACGATAGCAACGAAGGTCGAAGAAGGGGAGGATTGCCTAGTGAGGAGACAGGAGGACCTTCTGAGGGTGCGGGCTAACGCAATCAGCAGCGAAAGATTCGAACTCGAAGAGCTAACATGGCTCAATCTTGGCGAGTCCGGCGATCTCCACCCACCGTCTATCTAATCACTCGCCGTAGATCTATACGCAGCGAGTGATTAGATAGCAGAGAGATCGTTCTATTGAGGAAGTGGAGTGCACAAGGAGTGGAGTCGCATCATTGCCGAGATCAAGGCAAAAGAAAGGGGTCCCTTTCTCGGGATGTAGGCCGTTGCCCATGGTTTTTCCTTCTTTGTGGTATCACTCACCGTCGCTAATTTAATTTGGAATGGGATGCTTTAATCGTAAATTCTGCTTTTAAAGGCAAGGACAGGATCAGTTTGATGTGGTGATCATATGTGAATACAAAAGCGAGGATGCGAAGGGAGCCAAAAGTGGAGAAAAAAAAAGAAAGAACAATTGTCAAGAACGCTGGAAATACAAGCCTTCTTGCTCTACTCCGCGGAGAAGTTTAGGATGCAGGCAGGGAGCTGAGAGATAATGCGTGTCGCTGCGAGAAAAGCGCGGGCGCAGTTGCAGCCGCGGTTGTATTTCGGGGATTTCACGACATCTAATCCTTTCAGTGATGCGAAAATCGGTTGGTATGCTGGACCCCTTCCACGCCTATTTTTATCGCGAAGCTTTCCTTCACGCTCTTAAGTTGGTCAAACCCGTTCTGGCTACACACCTCCCCGGCCAGTGTGACAAGAAATGGCGACCTTTTTGCTTTCAAGCTTTCAAAGGCAAGGATCACGACCAGTTCGACGTGGTGATCACATGTGAATATGAATGTGAGGATGCGAAGGGAGCCATAAGTGGAGAAAAAAGGAAGAAAAATCGAATAAAAATAAAAATACAAGCCTTCCTGCTCTATCCGCGCAGAAGTTCAGGATGCAGGCAGAGAGCTGAGAGATAATGTGAGTCGCGGAGAGCGTAAGAGAAGTACGAGTAGCAAGAGCATAGCAGATCACATGGCGACGGAGATAAGATATCGGACGGTGGGCGGGCCCTGATCTTTCCGCGCGTAGGAGGATCTAAGTTGTGAGCGTTCATCGTATCAGTGAGGCGCTTGGATGTGCTGAGATGTCGCAACCCCTATAGATGCACACCTACCCCTCCACCCGCGAGAGCGACTTCATTAGCGAGGCTAAGCCCGACTTTTGCTTTCTATAATTAGCATCCTAATCGCGCAATTTTGGCGACAGAGCTGATATGATCTATGTACTAACGGACTCTACGACTCCCTTGCAATATCATTCCTACTAGTCCGGCTAATACTAGGGCTTGCCTTCGAGACCTGAGAAGTGGGACCCCTTGTTCAGTTGATTCCCGCTTAGGAAGAGCCAGTGACTCAGACGAGTTGTTTGCGCGTGCTAACCTCGATAGCCGGCGTCATGCCAAAAATATAATCGTTTCATTGATAACACATAAGCTAGAAAAATTCAAAGATACGACCGCTTGAGTGCCCTTTCGAAATGAAGAGCGAAAGAGGCAAGCTTTGCTACGAGAGGTGGCGTTGGCCAGGGTTGAAGTTAGCGATGGACGCGCCATTCGCTTCGATGCGGTCCATATTCACCTCCTTGAAGACTCACCGTCCTTTTCCGTTTCTATACCTCCCTTTCTTCCACATCCCATTTCTAGTAGCGTCCTCCTTCAAATACGGCTGTGTGGGTAAGGTTGCCCACGGAGTATAAGAGATCACCAGATTAAAAGATGCGGTTGGTTGGAGCTTTGGATTAAAAAGGGCTTGTGCTATGAAAAATGAAGGATAACCTTGATGATATCGCCAAAGAGCTCAAAACCCCACACGAACCAGACGATTCTGAAGCGGTGCAGTTTTCAGGTTTGGAACCTCGTGTTACAACTAGCACACAACTTGTGAAGACCCTTTATACAGGGGGGGGGCAAAAAAAGAGTCACTTTGCCCATGACGCACATCATCAAACTTTTTGTTGCAAAGACTACCACTATAATTCGGAGTTTTGCACGATATATTCCTTACATGTCCCCCATGTGCAGAAGCAGGCCCACCTTCACTGCCTTCACCGTCTTCAGAATATGACGTCATCCGTCATCACCGTCGAGCTCAAGGAGGCCTACAATAATCGCTCCATTCTGAAGCTGCTACGTATTTTCTTCAATCAGATATGTGGAGAATAGTCTACCAGAGACACTAGCTGTGACTATACAAGATAGCTTTTGACTAGCGTGTCGGAGTCGTCGTAATGGTCTATGGTTCCTCGACGACCTCGTTGAGATCGTACCGTGCATCATGTTTCCGTGGGGAAATCTTCTGATGTCGTCGGTGTAGAGGAACCCTATGTAATTTTTCTGATGGAATAGAAAGTGCTCTTCAATATGCCGTTGAGCCCATTTGGTTTGACTTTGAAGAGGGGCTATTTATTTTGCTTCGAACATGAGTGGAAGTGACTCTTTTTTTGCCCCCCCCTGTATATTTTCACTTTCTTCAAGCATTTATTTCTCTAGACTCACAAGCTCTTCTTTAATGCCCTTGACGAGATCTTTAGAAGTCGAAATGATAAATGAATAGTAATGATGAGGTGATTTCAGAGCTCGGAGATCCAGGATTACGGTGCGGATGAGGAGTGGGAGGCATTCAGCAGTCCTAACGGTCAAAAAAAGAAGCCGATCTCAGTTCAAAAACAACCTAAGACGTTGCCCACGACCATACCCACGGCCCCACCGACGACGCTTTCTGCTAAAATGGATACAACAACCATAGAGGCGATGACCTCTTCAGGAGAAGATGAGAAGACTATGACGACGATAACTCGAAAATCACCTTCTGTAGAGGTAGGAGAAAACCTGGATGACTCGTTTTCAGATGAATCATTCGCTTCCGAAGAAGGGGAGGTGCAAGAACAGACGGCAACAATCACAACCACGACAACAGCCGCAGATAACTTCAACGAAGACTTCAGGACGGCTGTAAAAGAACAGCAAGCGGAGATACTTAAAGCAAGGAAGAAAGAGCAGAAGGAGAAGAAGAAAAAGAAAGAGCCGAGCGAAACCACGGAAGAGAAAGAGAAGAGCGAGGAAAGTGACGATATTAAGAAACCAACTGCTAAACCCAAGCACAAGATTACTGAGCTCAATTCTGACACTATTAAATCAATAGAAAGAGAAATGAAGAAGAACCGAAAGAAGTTGGCGAAAAAGACTAAAACTAGTGGAAAGGATAAAGCCGAGGAAGTGGAAAAGGAAGAGGAAGAAGAGATTGAAAAAGTGAGCCAGTCGTCTTCGGGAGCGTCACAAGAGAGCCCACAAGTCGAGGGTGACAGCAAGAAAATACCTGCCGTAAAGAAAGAGGAGAGAAAGAAGAAGAAAACGAAGAAAGTTGTGAAGTCAGAGATTACTGACAATGGTGGCAGTCAGGGTATCAGCGAGGCCCTCAAACAGAATCTCCGACAGACAATCGCTTCAATTTCAAAGGAGTCCGCGGAGGGTAAAGAAAGTAAAGAAAAGGAATTAGTTGG
>KZ345909.1:112363-124148 GCA_002352805.1 Teladorsagia circumcincta | reverse complement strand
ATGTATAAGTTCGACTGTCCCCCACGCACCACATCCACGAACGGTTAAGGGCCAGTGTTAAGTTCAGACGGAGAAAGGGTGCGGATCCGATCGATATGCGCCTAGTCCTCTCAGTGGTATCGCTAAATATTCACCGATATTTTTGGAATGATATGCTTGCGTTTTGCTTTCAGCGCAATCGCCGAATCGCACAAGTTGCGAGTTCTGAACAAGGCTCACCTCATGAAAAGATTTTTTTCTTCGCATTGCATCGCATATACAGTTCAGACAGAGAAAGAGTGCACATTTTAGTTGAGGACCAAATCATACTTCAGAGTGTCCCCCAACAAGCCCACCGCGCGGCGAAGGAAGAGAGGAGATGCGGCAGGGGACGAGTCGCAGCGCGTGCTGTGCGATACGAGACGTAGTATGGCACACTCTATTTAACCTGACGCCTAACCGCTACAGTGTGGGCGGCGACTCGTCCCTTACCGCATCTGCGTCCCTTCCTCCACCGCGCGGTGGGCCTACATCCCATACTTCACAATTGCGCCATCGCGAATTCCACTCGATTGCAAACGCTGTATTCATTCGGTCGCGTCGGTTTAGTTATCGGGTCACTCTGCGCTTCCGTTTGCTGTTACGTAGTTAACAGTAACAGGTGCCAACACTGATGATACATAGCCGAAACCGCATCGCATGCCCTACGCGTTGGTGGTGGTTGTGATCGATACATATCTTCTTCATTGGACTGCAAGACGGTCGCGAAGTATGATTTGACCCTAAGCGGCCTTACGCTGTCGCGACACGCGGCGGCGTCTAGCCCCTCAGGGTCAAATCATACTTTGCGACCGTCTTGTGGTTTAATGAAATAGCGAGTTATCTGTGATCATCTCTAAGCGAGGGGATGTGCGCAGTTCAGGGAGTGGGAGCGAGACAAATCACGTAAATCTGTAATAGTTGGAATTTGCGAGTTCACACTATCCCGCTGAGAGGGCGCAAACATGCTGCATGCTGAGCGGCGACTGCCCCCTTCCAGTGAGTGACAGCCATGCGATGTAAAAATAACGTCTATCAAAGTTTAGTCATGAGCTAATCTTAGCAGATCACGCGAGGAAAGCTGGAATATGTTCCATTATGGCTTACTGTGAATGTTACAGAGCGTCTGAATTATGTTTCCAAAATTTAGTTTAATGCTCCACTTGTGAAAAGCTTTCACTTTACCTTTTATGTATGACATCTTCCTACACGTCCAAAAAAAAACTTCCCGCATTTGTGGACTTTTCTGTCCAATGAAGTGCATCTTTTAAGGTGTAACCGTATTTGTGTCATTACTGCACACCGTATTCGAACTCTTGGCTTTCAAAAACGATATTCAATTCTGGCGTTCGCGAAAAGACCTAGTGGGCCTTTCCGTTCGATCAGTGCTTTTCAACATTTTCCAGGTTTGTTTAATCATCCTCTCATACAGTTTTTCTTTTTCATTTCTCATATAATATGTTTCAGTCACTCATCGTTTTCCTTTACATATGCGATAACGACACGAATTGGGTTGTCAAGATCAGTGTCGGAGTAGGATTCCTTATTGAATGCTGGAAACTACCAAAAGTACTCAATCTCGAGGTGATCTTAACATCTTCATTTGTAGTGTTGCTATGTAAGAGTGACCTTAAAATACCATTTGTTGAGGAGGTTTAAAGTCAGCCCTTTCAATGACGAATAACTAACCAGGATTGGTAAATAAGGCCGGTGGTCCTTGTTCAGCGCAATGCTGCAATGTGGTATTGCTAGCTTTGCAGTCCTCCCCCCCCCCACCCTCTCGATGATGACAAAAAGGGAACGATGTTAGCTGTGTGTACGGATAGTTGCAGCCTAATAGTATTGTACTAAGTCCTCGTACATTTCGTCTGTTTGTGTCCTGGTTCAGATTGGCACAACTCTGTTGACTCAAGAATACAGCTATTGCAAATATACTTGACTTCTTCCTTTCTAAGGTGTAACCATTTTAACTATCCACAGTTGTAAATCAATTCCCCTTGTTCAAATTGAATGACTGAAAATAGGAGGTATAAGTTCCTAGAGTTTAGCTGAAACTGATCCATTCGTTGGCAGCTACTCCATCAACAGATGCCATAACCGCACGCAAAGAGAAGAGAACCATATCGTACACAATGGTAAATGGAGCGCTTGGCGCTCATTAATTTAGTTTCCGAACCATTACGCGTGCCAATTCCCATCGCAGTAGTTGTAGCATTTGTGCGTATTCGGCCTTTGTGGGAAGTTGTGGTGACAAGACAATATGCATTCCATTTTGGTGATCAAGTTTTTAGCGAAGTTTCGTTTTTGAGCAACATTGTACTCTTTATATCCGGAGCCATACGCATCCTTAGTGCCGATCGAACAACACAAGTGACGAAGTCTTACACAAAACGTGATGACTGCTGGCTTGTGGTGGCAACGAAGAGATGATAAATACTATGTCTACATAAAGCAACAGTCTCAGCAGGGTCGAAGTGGGCGTGGCGTAAGAAATCGCACCTCCTCTTGCCAGTTGTGGAGATTCGTTCACGATCACGATTTGCATTGTGAATCGACTTCATATAGTCTCTGTGGTCCCAAAACGATCGCAAAAGTCGATTCACGATGCAAATCTTGATCGTGAACGAATCTTCACGGCTGGCAAGAGGGGCTGCAACTTCTGTACGCCACGCCCACTTCGAGCTTGCTGAGACCGTTGCTTTAATGATAATTAATAGAGGAGCACTGCAATCGGCCAATTATTTCATATGCAAAAAACCATCACACTTTGTGGAGGTAGTTGTCAATTGTGTTGTTGATTCTATACTGCAGAATTACCTGCCGTATACAAAGGGTATTACTACTGTCCACATTAAAAGTGCATGTCGACGAGGGCAAGAATTTGTACAGATGAAGCTTCAGCTCGAAGAGAGCAGCTTCATCTCGTTCCTATGTGTTGGCGGATTCTGCCTCTCTCATCTCTCCATTTTCTAGAACTGTTCCCTTTTTGCAAATGCGCTTGTTACTTTATATACCCTAAGGGTCAAATTATAGGTTCTTTCGCGATGGTTGGTTACTAGGTGGATCCACGTGCGCATGGTACCTAGGCCTCCCAAAAATATGAGCCGCAACATTGGTACAGATTGTGAGCTAGCGGACCATTTTATCCTTATTACGCAAGGGCTTCCCTCCATTGACGTCTGTGGAGTTTGCCATTAGTATCTCAACAGGCGCTTTTCCCAGTATTGTGCATAAAACATAGATAGTACTCCCTCTTGCTTTGCATATGTGTCTGTGTCCAACCATAGCAACATATGAAGCCTTTTTATTTTAGATTGATCACACTCAGAAGTGGCTAGGGGTAATCCCTAGAATGAAGATCACCGATAAAGGGTCTTATGTTGAAAGCATGACGAAAACATATGACAACGTGAGTGTAAAATTCTTTATATTTTTCTTCTTGTATTCATTCTAGAATGTCATGAGATCTTCATGCCGTCTCTAAATACCGTAATTTACTGCATGCCCTTGTCGCTGTGCATTGCGTGCTTTTTAGAGGTGGCCATCGTGGAGGCGCGAAGATTGTGGGAGGGAATTAGGGTGTTTACTCGGCCGCGTAGCAACAGGATCGTCCGAAGACCCGCGCTCGTAGTCGCGGCCGCAGCGTCGCAACTGTAATGGACGAGTTGAGCGTCACTCGATTAGAACAGATGACCATTTTGAAGGGGCACTATGTTTAAATCAGAAATAAATCGCGCGAACGCAGAGGAAATGAAAGCAATGGGTGCAGGACACGTACGTCTCGCGTTGCCCGTATAGCCTGCAGTACGGGCCGTACCCTAAAAAGCGAGAAAGTGTCGGGTGCAGGCCACATACCATAACTGACGTCGTCCGCGAAAAAGCGCCGTTGTCAACTGCCACGTTTTCGCAGCCGTCATCAATTGTGGTATATGATCTGAACCCGACACTTTCTCTTATTTTGAAGGGGAAGGTATGTGTCCTGCGGTGTCATCAACGTGTTGATACTGGGTCCTCATATTCGAAGGGGTAATGCCGCCCAATGGTGCGTGATACCCAAGGTTTTCTAGTACATAGATGTTTGCAAATTCCAGCGGGAACATATTAGTCGGGAGAGCATCGCGGTATCTATGGTGGTTATTGTCTGACAAGGAAAGGCTCCCACGTCCCATGGCCATTCAAGAAGAGACGTGTACGCTTAGATGTGCCTTCGAATGCTGTTCTGAAATCTACCTTCCAAATCTGCTGAACGAGATCTGAAAGGGTTTACGAAGCAAATAGCGCAGCAGTAGTGGTCTTGAGTTACAGTCAAGTCGTTCTGCGATCGGTCTCATATCGTACTTACTGTTTTCCATTCTTCAGAGTTACAGGTAAACGGCTTTTAGTAGCCTATTTAGCAGAATTCTTGAAGTCGTAGAATAGTAGTTACGATAAGGGATCGATCCTACGACATTTTGACAGGGAGTCCCGACCACTACTGCTGCGCAGTTTCACTCCATATCTCCATTCAGAGAATCGTTTAGCAGGTTTGGAAGGTAGATTTGAGATCGAGTCCGAAGAAAGTCTAGGCGTATACATTCCTTCCTGAATGGCCACGGCGATCTGGGAGCCTTCCCTTGTGAGTATTTTCGTCACAGTGAGTAATCTTTTGTAGCAGCTTCATATCCGATTGTAGAGTAGCAACTGAAATTTTTTTTAGCCTCTTTCGCAAATCTTCGCCAGCCAAGGAGTCATTTCTCTTCGGTAGTCCGCGAAGGTTTGAGACAAACGAAGTCTCAATAGTTACAACATTGATTTATGGCCCTTTTGACATAATTGTAGGCCGCTGAGAATTGGCTGGAATTTCAACCTATCTGGGATGGAGCAAATCTCTGCGACCTAATGCGGCCAATTTGCGCAAAATCAATCTTTTTGCTCACATTTCAGTGGTTCACTAGAAACTCCGCAGAAGCTCTGGAGTTCGCAATGAGGTGTCTGCGAAGTAATTTGTTCCTCAGTCTACTTGTGGAAGTGTGAATTCTGGGTCACATCGAAATGATCGAACTACGTAGACGTAGATTGTGGGCTCTAAATCGCTGAAACGCCTCTACCTTTATCGTATTCGAGAATCGGTTCAAAAAGTATGAAATCCAGTTTGCAAATGCGGATCAAGCATTTGGCGAATAGAGCGTCGCAGTAACCATGGAATGGTAACGAACTAAGGCTACTGTTTTAGATGGCCTTCAAATACCTTTCTTGGGTCCTTTTCCCTCTTCTCGGAGGTTATGCAATCTATTCTCTGGTATTTGTCGAACAGCGTGGTTGGTATTCCTGGGTTCTTAACATGTTGTACGGATTTCTACTCATGTTTGGTTTTATTGCGATGACTCCGCAGGTTTGTTTACCTCTTTTCTAGCTATTTAGATTTGGATAATTTTCCATACAGCGCCCACATTTTGTGGAATTGTTGTTGTGGTGTTTCATTCAACATTTTTTTTGTTTTACAGCTGTTTATCAATTATAAACTGAAGTCTGTTGCCCACCTTCCTTGGAGGATGCTTACATACAAATTTATTAATACATTCATCGACGACCTGTTTGCATTCGTTATAAGAATGCCTATGATGTATCGTATTGGCTGTTTCCGCGACGACATCGTTTTTATAGTGAGTGCTTTTCTTCTTTAGTTTCAGCTGATTGAGTTAGAAATACTGCATCGTTCGTAATGATTTTGTGACCTTGATACAAGCTAGTCTAATGGTTGCCTGACATACAACTCTTGTGAACGCTTTCATAAGCTCCGTTTTTATTGCAACTCACTTTTACCGGGCAGCAGGGTGAAAACCGGTCGAGCATTCCTCGACGGCTTTTCGATGATTTTTTTGCCCATTCACTCACGCTCTCTCCCGTGTACATTCACTCTCGCCACCTGCGAGCCGTCTGTGCCCTTCGCGAGTACATTCACTCTTGACGCTACTCTTGCCTAGCAGAGAGCCACGGCCGAGGAATTACTCGATCATTATTAACCCTGCTGGGTAGTGCATAATGATAAATGTATACAAACCCGTTGTATGCGGCGGCCAAAGAAGTCTGCAATACAGACCCCACAACACAAGTGGCGACGGCCTCCAAGAAAACCTGATAACTGTCTGTCTATAGTGATACCTCACAGTTGATAAATGCGATAGTAGTGATTGACAACCGATTTATCACATTTTGTGGAGGTAGCCTACATATACTCAATTTCGGAGAAGGAGAAGAGCGTCGAGTGCAAACCTCACACCACAAGCGATGACGGCCAAGAAAACGTAGCTTCTTTCTCCCTACCGTCGTCACTTGTGGCGTGCGGTGTGCACTCGACGCTCTTCTCGTTTTCCGAAATAACGAGTACATATAGGAGAATCCTATCACTACAAACGTGTAGATTCGTATTCTCTCTTTATGGACCCTCGACAATGTTGCTGAATGTCTTTGTCCCTAGGAGGTGTGCAAACTTCATTCACGGCCTGATTCCCTGCTAGGCAAGCATTTGATCGAAGATTGTTGCGGAAGTGATTCCGATGTGAAGCGCGGAATTCTGGCGTGCGGGACCGATATTTCGACCAGGAAAGCCCGAAAGGCATTCTAAATTCATGCAGAGAATCCTAGGATATACAAGCGTTATGAGGTAAAGGTTGTGTGCAGAGAGACGTGCACATTTTGACTATAGTTTCTGTATGAGGATGGCGCAATGTAGGTCTCATTTGCTTATTACCATTGACATGATGTGGTACAGTTTCGCTCCTGCGGTGATGAAGGGTAATCCTTTCAGTTTCCTCTAGTTTCGCTGAGTCTGTTAAAAAACGCTAGGGAGAAGATTTTCGGTGGTGTCGAAGAGATTCTCGAACCTCGACTACCTTAATAAGTTCAAGGAATGCGATATAGTCGAAATTAGACAGTATGTTAGATTCTACCGAAAAACTCTTCGGTACAAGAAGAACACATTGACGTCAAGAAGGCTTTTCCAGTGTATATCTTTACTACGCTAAGGGAGTGTGATAACTGCCTTCAGGGTGTCATTCTCCCCTCGGACAAATTCCCAGGCATGTCGAAATTTTGACCTCCTTTGCCTGGAAGCTGGTGCTTCCGACGTCCACTCACTTGTCCAATTCTATGGGCAAGAATATTGTTGAATCCACATGTCTGGGAGTAACAGGAGGTCCCTACCATGGGATACCCTGCTTTTTAACGCTAGTACCATTAACGCCAGGACCTTTTCTTGACTTCGACCTTTACACAAGGCTACAGCGCTAAAGCACTCTATCGAGTGAGGGTGAAGATCTCGTTTTGGCTTAAAATGTGTCTTCAGATGCAGTTCGATCTTCCGAACACGAATATTGCACTCGTTTGAAGCAACAGCGTTTACTGCATGCTTATAGCGCTAGTATTTCAGTTCACTTTGGAGCCCACACTTATGCAGTGGTTGCACCGAAGAGGGCGATCACCGACTAGAAGTGACTAGAAACTTCTTTTCCCAGCACACCACTCTGCTGCTGTTTACATATTCTTAGCAAAATTGGAGGTGCTACCTGATTGCATGCCGAAAAAAACAGGCGATCCGTAATATTTATTTCTGAACTGTCTAAAACGATCCCATTTCTTCGCAATCAGCAAGCTCCAAGTTAGGTCCACTTTCCATACAGAAGTGGATCGCAAACGTATTGACCACGCTTTGAAAAATGCGAAAAAAACCGCACTGGATCTAAGCCCTCGACTTTGCAGATACGAGCCTGGCATAGATCGGCAGACCAACGGTGAACATCCCAGACCCCGTGCGTGTCATATCCGTGCTTGCTTTGGCCTACTCCGTGTCATAACTAGTCCCGTAACTTTGTGCAGAGAATCGTTCAGCAGAGATCGAATACAGTTTTGAGATCAGCGTTCCTTCGTTCCGAAGTGGCCTGTAAAATGAGCTGCATATCACCTTTCTGGTGATATGCAGCTCATTTTACAGGCCATTTCGGCTCATCATCCTCCCCTTGTTAGCCAGAAATCCTCCCCACCCCACTGCGTGCCCACACGTCGCACAACTGACGTTCCATAACCCGAACAAATTGAAATACGAAGCCCTGCCTCACCCGTTATATTCGTTGGTACCTCTACCTCATAGACCACAATTTCTTGGTAGGCCTCGACACTTCAAACCCTTTGACGACCGTATGGCCCGCTGGCGAGCCACATCAAATCATTCGCGTGGTATCGTATGGGCTCGCCGGCGGGCCACGGCAGAAAATTCCTGGACAAGTCTTCAAGCAATGATTGCCCCTCCGCAGACTCATTCACAGGATGGTTTGGCAACTTCTTATGCATAACGCAAATAAAACCTGTAATGGGGCCACGGCCGTACCTCACGAAAAATACGCGCGGTCCCACGCGCCAGACACGTTAGAGCGCGCGGTCGTCAAAGGGTTGAAGTAGAAATGCTTCAGTAGTCAAGCCCACATGGAAACTGACTTCAACGATTTTTCGGCTCCACTCCTCTAGACTTCCGTGCACGAGAAACAGCACACTGATCACTCTCGCGAAGATGTATACACTTGACTGGCTCCTAATTTGATTTGTAATTTCTGCGCTGAGCAGTTTTGTCGTTTCGAAATATACTTTTACAATTTTGTCTTTCAGGTTTATCTGTATCAACGATGGATTTACCGTGTTGACCCCAAACGTGTTAACGAATTTGGATCATCTCTGGAGCCTACTGTGGATTCGGAAGACACATCACGACAAGCGATCACCTGCCCACCAGATGAAAAGGTGCCAAAGGAGACGAAAAAGGATCTTTAGTTGGATTGTACTCGGTGCGCCTTTGATAGTAAAGTAAGTATGACACAGAAAGCGCAATTTGATTTGAAACATGATGAAGATGCAACTGTTTGCTATGCATCGTAACCAGGGAATATCTGCAAGATCGTTAGATACGGTAACTTCTAGTAAGAATCACAGCTCGTAGACGCTTTGGATACACATTGACAGCAGCACGTAGAGTTTACTGTTGAAAATTTCAGTCGTATTGTTTTGGAGTGTCACGTTTCCCTTCATAAGACAGCTCAGGGATGAATTGGGAACCGTTAGTTCAGCATCAGTTTTCGATCGGTACCGGGATTTTTGCCAACCGTTAGGCTAGGCAATTTAGCGTTCTGTAGTGCTGCCTGGGAGCTCTCACACGCACGCTATTAACGCATCTCTGCTTTCTTTATTTCTTTAAGAGGCTTAGTCTCAGTACTACTCGAAGCTCATGTTTTTCCATATTCACTCTCACCTTCTGGTTGACAGAAGTTTTGTAAACCTCTTCGATTCTCTTTCCTTGTGAGTGGTAACGTCAACATTTTGAATGGTCCAAGCGGTCTTCTGAAGTCTGTATTTCTTCACGTCTTCATCTCCTAGGATATCCGTTATATGGAGTTTTCAATTAAGCGTGGCTTTTTTTTTTCTTTACAAAAAATGGAGCTGTTCTTACGGTAACATCAATTTCAACTCAAATTACGAGGATTTCGATGAGTGAGCTGTCCTTTTTCGTCAGCATCGTTACTCATACTGGCAGGCATACGGGTGTTCTGAGCTTTGAACTTTTCTGCTACGTTAGACAATTCTTCGTCCTTGGGGAACGACATGCTGCTTGTCACCGTCGAAGCTTAGCAGCAAAGGCAGGGAGCACAATAACTGTAAGGCGTTGCGATTTCGGTGACGTCATTGAGCGTGATTGGTGGGAAGGCGTTGTGAGGTGGTGCCAGCCACTCCCCGCCTGGTCCACCAATAACGGTGTCCCCCGAAAGGCCCATCGCGCGGCGAAGGAAGAGACGCAGATGTGGCAAAGGACGAGTCTCAGCGATACTGTAGCGGTTAGGCGTGAGGTTAAATAGTATACTACGTCTCATATCGCACAGCCGCGCTGCGACTACGCCCCTTGCCACACCTGCGTCTCTTCCTTCGCCGCGCGATGATCCTCGTGGGGGACACCCCACCGATGGCGTCATCGAAACCGCCCCACCCTCAAGCTGCCGTGTCCACTGTGTGTAACCAGATTCTATTCGCTGTGATTCGTACCGAAAGCAACCATATTCAATGATCTTACAGTTCTTCTGTAGTTACGATTCAAAGTCAGTTTGCAGAAATTCTTAGTGTTTCAGTCCAAATTGCCATTCAAGCCTATTAACGTTGCCACCGTATTTATTGCGCATCTTGTAAAGTTTCACAACACCACTTATGTAGAGATGTGTCATACCGTTCCCTAATTTCATTGTGAGCAGAATTCCACAAAGAGCTTTCCGACTACTTACATTCATATTGTTTGCAACATGGCATTAGAACTGTGTACGATTGCTGTTGGAATATCAGATTTGTTAGTACTTGACATAGTGGAGTTGTAATTACTGTGCATGACTGGTAACAACGATTTGTGAAGTGATTTCCAGATTTGAGATGACAATGTGTATTTTCGGAAATGATTTGTTCTGTTGTGGACTGTGATTTGTTGGACATCTTAATATTTGTTAGGATTAAAGCTGTCGCATTCAACCACACATCTGAAATCATGAGCTAGTCGACCACCTCATCATGCCCTATTTAAGAATCCATGCTCCGTCTAATAATACTTCCTCTGAACCTATGATAACCCTTCATCACTGCCTTGAATAAATTGTTGCTGATCGGCGAAAAAATGGCAATTTACAGGGATTATTTAAAAACGATTCTCTGTCAACCTTGGCATGGACATTTCTCAAAAGCAACTCAATCTTAGCTTGGAAATTTCCCAAGAACGACTGTCAATCTTGGCAAGTAGATTCCTGAAGTTCAACCCCACATTGGGCAAATAGGTTTGCCTTGCTCAGCGGAAATCGCTCCAGTAACACCGGTTAACACATTGACGACAATGCGAGTTTCGGTGTTTTTGGCCGTGTGGGACGACGCAATTTTGCGGCCGCATTTGTCGCGGTATGCATATCCCCCGCACGGTCCGACAAGGCCCGTTTTTGGGAAGTCGACAATTAAACACTTTTAGAGAGCAGTTACTAACTAAGTTGGCTTACATGATAAAAGTATAAACAAAGTGTCTCCACCGTAGAAGTTTTGATTGAGTGAATGCCTATTTAGGGGTACAAAATTGATCAAATTGAAAGCGTTGTGGAACGGTGTTTGGATACGTTTCCCCACTATAGAAGCTGGAACTTCCTACAGCTTGGCAAATTTGTCATCCTCAAAGTTTAGGTCAAACATTTCAATATCATTCACAGTCTCACTTTTCGTTTTAAGAAATATTATGAGTTTGAGCTGAATTGAAAAGTTCACGATTTTTGATAAACCTTTGTTAATTGAAGCATACTTAACTATTCTATGGACCACAATGTTTATAGTTATATCAATGTCCGTTCCATAAGATAGAAGCAAAAAGCCTCAGAAGAACTCGTGCATTTGCGAAAAATAATGATGGAATGGGTGCGGGATACATAACCCCCGCACGGTCCCAGTGGCCTGCAAAGCGCGGGATATATATCCCCCGCGCTGTCGTCAATGTGTTAAACGACGCTTCGCTCTTCTTACTAGGGAAGGATGGTAGGTCGAAGTGGCCGTCTGAAATGGGATGCGTCTTTGAACGCTGATTCCAAATCTGCCTTTCAAATCTGCTGAAGGATTCCCAGAGCGGAGTTATGAAGCGAAACAGCGCAACGGCAGTGGGCGGGACTCACAGACAAAACATCGTGGGATCGGTCCCTTATCGGGATTGTTATTTTGCTTTCTTCAGAAATTCAGTTTA
>KZ345907.1:52796-63508 GCA_002352805.1 Teladorsagia circumcincta | reverse complement strand
TGTTGAACAGTGGATCTCTCCTTCCATTTCACACGGAACCTTTCGGAACCTCTAGTTTCCTCCATGAATCGATATTTTTCTTCAGGGGGCCGTAGTTGAAGCGTGCGCTACTTATTGGGTCTACGCAGAGATGCGCCGTGTGTTTCATATCCCTTCATATTCGTGGCTCATTTGTAAGATAAAATGTCTGTCGAGGCAAACTTTCGAATTCATTGACCTTGTGTTAATAAACCACTGAAGTAGCGTAAAATTACAACACTGCTTGAACCATGAGAATTTCGTGTGAGCGGAATAACATTGTTATTGGAAAGACTAGCTCGCACAGCTTGCGGCTTGCCCATCGATCACTTTTCGACGTTTGTGTTTTTGGAGCCTTCCGACAGTGGTGATCCTGCTGCTTTTAAGCTCCCAACGGGCCGAATACGACCCTCCCCCCCTGTCGAACTGTCGAGAATTCCTCAACGCACGCCTGACCCTGGCCCTCACGGTGAGGGTGCCGCGATTGCTAGCAGCACACAAGGCCTTATCGCCATTGCTTCGCACTTTTGAGTGTTGTGCCTCTTCTAAGGATACCTCTTCACACTAGAAGGGACTACTTGGCACAATCCCGACCACGGCTTCAAAGGGGGATTCCACGATCAGAACGAAGGTCGAGGGAGGGAAAATGTGCCTATGGGAGGACGAGCCAGCAAAGGGCGCGAACCGACGCAACTCGCATCGAAGGATATGCCTCCGGTGATCTGGCATGGCCTTTCCTTTGGCGCTGTTGGCGCGGTACGCCCTCCCCTCTCGCGTCGTCTAGTGTCCGAGTCTCTATCTCTGTCTCTAAAATAGCTTTAGCGTTGAAGAGGGAAGCAAAGAGGAGTCGCATCAATGTGCGAATCAACGGGCAAGAGAGGGTTCCGTTTCTCCGGCCCTGGGCCATTTTTCTCGGTTTCTCCTTCTTCCGTGTATCACTTACCACCTCTAATTTAATTTGCAATGAGCTATCTTTTCATCGCAAAATACGCCTTTAAGGTGGTATTAAAGTGTACACAAGGCGCTTGGAATAAAAATCGGGCGATCAAAAAACGTGAACGAACTGCGCAATCCAGGGCCAATATTTCCATGCCTTTTAACATCAGAAATCAAGCACCTTCGCTATTTTGGGAATAGCGCGGTTTGTCAGTGGAGAAGTCATCTTGGAAAGTAACCGGAAGAACTCAATTTTGCCGTCTTCCAAAACAGCCACTAAAAAGAACCGGAAATTCTGTAAAATTGCGCTAAACCAACTGAAGCCAAATTTCGCCCACCAGACTCCCTCCATAAAAATAATGGTCATCAATGAACTTAAAGCTGTGTTGATAGTAACTTAGAACTAGCGAGATACTAATCAAATCACAACAAGTACAGAATCTTTCATGGGCACTCGGCTATGAAAAAGTCAACTTCGTTTCCCTACTACAGCAAAGCAAAATCAAATTTGTCCTCTCTAGCGAAAAAGCTTAGAACTCACGTTGAGTTTCGGAAAAGGAGAAAATACCTTACTTTGGTTGGATTTTGAAGAAGAGTAAGGTAAAAATAGACAGTACTTGAATCAAAAGCCACGGATTGCATTGGTGTGGTATTTTGTTGAAAAATTAAAAAAGTAGAGAAGAACTACACTGAGGAACATTAGTGAGGAGAAGAAGCAAAAAGCACCATAGGAAACATTAAAAATTACCCTGGTAGGTTGGCCGAGTATGACGGAGAGACACAGCTCTGCGAGGAGAGGGAGAAGACGGGATAGTACGTTGTACGCGAGAGGGCGCCAACACCACGTATGCTGTGATCGGTAAGGATGGCAGCAGGGCTGCAACATCCAGAGCCATAGTGTCGCGCCTCCTGCGCTTGGGGACCCCCATTTCTCACCCTAGCAGGAACTACCTCCTGGCACCTGGTACCGATCTGTGGCTTTGAACTGCCACAATTTTCTATGATCGCTGTCAATGCCCAAAGGCACTCCTTAATCAGAATACTGCATGGACTTTATCCTTATCGGAGAGTAGCTGATGACAGTTATGATCTGATAGTTCAGAGGCGTCTTCACAATGTCCAGGCCGACAAAACAAGTTCCATGGTAAGCTGTCTGGAGCAACTTCGTTTAGCAAGGGAATATAGCAAGGCTACCAGATAAAAAACACGGAGATCCCCTTAAATTTTGCAAGAATTTTAAGAAGTCTCTGGAAGAAGTCCGCTGTTAGCGATTAAGGTAACCAGTTGTTTGTGGAGTGGGCGTACATTTCATTTGGCAGGCCAAACTTCAATTCTGTGGTTTGTAGCAGCTGCGGGACGCTAATTGACTTGCTCGAGCCGGAAGTGACTGAGCGGAAACCCAAAAAAGACTAACGATTACATTTAAATAGAGCTGGGAGGAGTCTTACGTGTTGAGAAAATGGATCACGATCGATGCCCAGTATTATGGTCACACCACCCTTCACTTAGGCCTGAAAAAGCAAGACTATACAGCCGCATCAGAGGTGGATGATGTGAGCAAATTATGTCGGTGAAACGATTTTTCTACTGAATGAATTGCGAATACCGGCTAATATGTTTTCCACATTTCTCCGACACGATCCAGGCTAGCTAACGTAAAAGGCTAGGTTGCCCTGTGCGAGATTCGAAGCGAAATGGACGTGCGACTTCGGTCACTGCACTGCCCTTGTTCAAAATTCCATACGATCTCATAGAATAACCTTACTCTCCACTCGCTAATTAACCCATTGCGTACCGCGGCGTTTTTTGGCTGGCCGGCGCGTGTGGCCGGCGCATATTCAGACCCCCGCCGCGTGCTGTGTGATCCATCTAAAACATTCATTTACATTATAAACAACCATTTTATAGGCACTGTACATATATCTTGTACATTTGCAGTATTTCATGGCTTCTTTTTGTTTAGTGAAATCAATTATTATCGCGTTATATAGGGAGTAGGATAACCGAAAGTGCGGTAGATTTAGAAATGTATTTTGAAGAATATAACAAAGGAAATGATAGATTAAAGTGATTGAAACGTAATCGTTTTGATGGTTTCATATGCTCGAAGTTGTCACACAGCTGCTCTTTCACTTTAGCTACAATCTGTCGAGAAAACTGAAAGGGCGCGACAAGAATTTTTCACAACAAATACCAGTAATTTAGGAATCCCTTCGCATCCCGCAGTCCTACGTTCATATTTTATTCCCTGGATTCAGGTCTCCATTACTATGGGATTAAAGTACGAAAAAATGTCGAAAATATCCTCCAAAAACCCGTGCTTCACCATGTGCAGCACGCGGCCATACGGAGGCCAATCAGCGTGCTGCACCATGTGCAGCACGCGGTACGCAATGGGTTAACGAGTTACGTGTCATCAGTTGGGCTAAAAAAAGATTTAAAAGGCGTCCAGGATTGAAAAAAGAAATTCTTCATACAAAATTTTGAAGGTCGGATTGCAGCTATTCCATCTATGGCAATGCCTTCAGACGAGCGGCTGCGCGTGCAATGCCAATGCCGCCGCCGTGTTCGAGCTCGAGCTAGAGTCTTTTTGATTTTCCTTCTGATCCACTTGAATCGGTTCTTTTTGACCCTTATGATAAGTTTTTCTATTGACTTTTTTGGACAACTCACAACAGTCCCCTACAGCTGCAAAGTATACGGGGGGTGGCGAAACAAACATTTTGCCTAGGTGCACTCCGGCTTTTTTTCTTCGCAGAGATTTCCGTCGTTGACGGCATTGCTTAGACAAATAGTCCCTGAATATCCCTCTACAAGTAGACACAGGCCCTCCTTTACTAACCTAACCGTCTTCAGAATCTGACGTCATCTGTCACCGTCGTCGAGCCCAAGGAGGTGTACAGTAATTGCTTCAGCCTGAGCTCTCACATAATTCCTTGGATCGATTCAATATGGAATAGTTTTCCAGGACAGTAGCTCTAACTTTGCAAACCAGCCCTTCGGAACCTGTCGTAACGGTACACGATCCATTACCCCATTGAGCTCAACTAGTGCACCATTTTCCGGGGCAAATTTCTCTGATGTTCTCCATGTAGATGCCCACTATGATGATTTTCTCATAAAATGAAATGCGCTCGTCTATTCTAAGTTTGGAGCACACGCTTTGAATTGAGCAAAGTGTGATCAAATCCATTCGAGTATGGAGATAAAATATCTTCTTTTATTGCCCCTACGTGTAGATCTCGTGGTCAGTAATGTTAACCACTGCACCTCATGGTCAGAGGCTATAACCTTGACTGAACCTTCAATGATTTGAGCGTGTAGGGAAATCGGTAATCTATCAAACAGAGTTCAGCTGATATCACAAAGCCGTATTGACCCGACGCAAATGTTCTCTAACACCTAATTACCTGTTTGCTGTATTCGGACTGACTTTTGGAACAGAAAAAGAGCACAGATCTTCCATACCTACAAGCTAGCAAACATACAGATATTGCTGGAAGTTACATATGCACGTAGTGTTGCCACAATACCATTCAAGAACGAAAACATGAGCATATCAAAAGAATCGAAGAGAGGAGTAATCAAGGAAAAAATACCCGTTGTATGCCGTGTGTAATACATGAAAAGCCGAATTGAATAAGATATTGAAATGAAATAAAGGGAGAGAAACCAAGGAAGGAGCTCAATCCGTTTCGCCCATGCCCTTAGACGGGAATCAGTCGAGCAACAATACCCACAATTGAAGGACGATTAGACAATAATAATAATAGACAATAATTAAGCGCTACAACAAGTGTATTTATCCTGTGCGCTGTCATCGTCTTGTGTGGGTTATCAGCCATACCATGACGTCTACACGTTCGAGGAGAATTGTGTAATCTCTTGACCAGTTCGATTACCCAGAAACCTGGCGCACCCGAAGACGCTTTTGATCTCGTGACAAGTTGTGAAGGAGTACCGGAAGAAAAGTGAGAGCCAGCAGTGGCAGGCGAGGTTAGCCAGATGAGCATGTGAGATGACGATTAGTGCAAGTTCTTTGATTCTATCTCAAAGGCGTGTATTTGAATGAAGCTACGAGCAATCTAGTTAGGTTGACTAGTTGTATGTGAATGCCCTTTGTGAGCGAAGTCCTTGGCAGAGCGCAGTCGTCAGTTAATTTCCTTTTTGTCGCATCAGCTGCGAACTTTCTTATCAACTTGAAAATTCCGCACTTTCTCTAAGATCGTTAATAGGCGATTTTTGTAGTTACTGAAATAGAAATGATTGAAACAAGACGAGCTCATGCTGAGAGTCAACAAATAACAACGACAAAGCTAATTAATCCCCTGAGGCGGAAATGCAGTCGCATTTTGAATGGAAATGTAAGGAAGTTTTGTTGCATTCAGTGATTTGTGGGTGTAAGCTTAGATTGACTGGATTCGTGCGGTACGCTGCAGAGTAGCTTTAACTGCTTTTATTTTAGTAACCTGTGCGTGAAGGGCAAAAGAGGAAGGTTTATTCAACCCTTAAAAAACAACAAACCGTAATGCTCAAAGACCGCTAGTATATATTAGGTCGGTTCATAAGTCTTGCAACAAATTACATTTGATGCCAGAAAAACTTTTGGAGATCTGCGAAAAATTTGAAACATGTTTGCTGAGATAGCATCACCTTTTGCAATTCCAGCCAACCGATCAGCTCGCTCTCTTGCTACTTGGTGAAGCTATTACACAGACTTCACCGAAAGCTCTTCGTGCCCTCAATTTCTTACGAGTAGCGCTCGGAAAGTCCTGCAAGTTATGCCACACCAAGGATTGACCAGATGATGGACGTGGGCACGCTCTCTCCATCCATGGTACACCAGCGCTCAATCTGCTCAACTTTGACTTTTTTTATCTAATGATGATCCACACTCCAAGCACCCGGTGACTGCCAGTCACGAAGCTCTTACTGACTCTATTGAAAAGGGATCTGGGTGAACTATCGATCATTTGCCAGAGCAATTCTGATGTGACAAGGAGACAGTAGCGTGGTATCTCCAAAAAGTTGCGAAGATCCAGAAATATAGAGTTTGGATCCCACATGCAATGAAGCCGGATCATCTCCAAACACGATATGACATCGTCATGTTTAAGTCGACTTACTATGGTTTCTCCCATTGATCATCCATCGCATTGCGGTCGATGAGGAGAGGCTATAGTGTGCTAACAAATGAACAAGCGGCGATAGTCTAGCTCACACGCTTTGAGAGCTTTCACTGCTAAGGTTCCACCTCGTCCAAGTCAGGCCTTCTCGGACTTTTACTGGAATACGAGAGGAGTTGAGCTCTGGAAACTCTTATACGGAGATGTCACAGTCAGCAGGGAAGTCGACCCTCCACAGCTCGATTGCAACACATTGACCATAAAGGGAAAGCAAGACGAAGTCCATTCTTTTGCGAAACTGTCGAACCACCCATTGCGAGAAAATCCAGGAAAATTTGAGGACTCTCGCCAAAGAGTTTTTTTCATATCCACGTTATAGCACTGACCTCGTGTTACCAAATGCCCACCACCTTCTTTCTCGAGACCACCTTTTAGAGAAAAAAAATCTTATTGTTACCATCATGATGTCGACGTCGACATCCAATCTTTCTTCGATCGGCATTCTACTGAGTTCCACAACAGAGGCATGGGACAGCTTCTGTTGAGTTAGCAATAAGTTGTAGATATTGATGATGTGTATCATGCTGGATGGTTGAAACAAAAAGGTAACAAAAATATTAAAATCAAAATTATGCCAGTTTGTTGCAAGACTTATGGACCGACCTAATACAAGAAGGCGAGTTGTAGTTGACGATTAAAGGGCGCCCACCGAATACGGGTCCACAGAAAGGTGCACGGCGCAGACCGTTCCTTGGCGTAAGCCACAAAGGCTGCCCCCTTTGAGCTTCTTATGCTCTTTCAACCCACTGAACCACTAAGGGCCCTACCATCAAGCCGCTAAAGTTACCAACAGATCCACTTAGATTCCCTATAATAAGGCTTTTCGGCTTCTCTCACAAGGCCACTATGCTATCTCTGGGCTACCTCTATCGAGCCATGGCTCCCTCTCTGCACGCCACTGTAACTCCTAAAACCACTGCAACCTTCTATCGGGATGGTCTCTCATAAACACCCGCAACGAACTGCTACTGCCTCACTCATGCCCCACCCGAGTTCCCGCCTGAATGATCTGTCGTTATGGGTTGGGACCGCGTCTCCTTACAGGAGACTAATGTCAACGGAATTATTATTCAGAATAAATTCGGTACTAAACAGATAGAAAGGGTGCTATTTTTACTGGATTTTCTTCCACAATTTCAGGATACTAACAAGGGAAGGGCAAAAGGCCAAAGTGGCCATTGCTGATTGCAAATTCGTCTTTCACATATGCTAAAAAATACTGAGAACAAGGTCAGGAAAGGCCTCATTGATAGATTGTAGGATTGTCTAAGGCCTACACATTTATGGCTAGATCTGTAGTAGTGCCGCTGGGAAATTGTACCCTTGCGCAAATTTTCTAGCTTTTTTAAGTCAGAACCATCAAAAGTTTCAGGTTGTCCGACAAGTGATGTTATTATATTTCGGATGGAACTGTTGCTTTGAAGTCTTACAATTTCAACCAATTTATACCCTTTTGAAAGAGAGTTGTCCACTCTACAAAGCCTTCCATTCCTTTTCTGTCGAACGGCCGAAATTCAGGAGTGCGGAATGAGAGGTTCGGTCGACGGAAATTATCCAAGCAGGAAATTGACTCAAACTCTCTTGACATGATCTGTTAGAAAGAAAAATCAATTACTGGTAAACATGCTTAACCGCGAACTCTTCTGAATAGTCCGACTTGGTTGTCCAAAAAGCCAGGTGTTCTTTTTTGAAATTTACGTTTTCTCAACTAAAACCGGTGATTATCTCATTAAATCAAGGCTTAAGCTTTTTCGCCCTGGAGGCTTTGGGAAACTGGTGAAACGCCAAGCCGTTACCCAAAACTGGGAGACGGTCAAGAGTCCCCCGCGACTGTCGCGTCAAAACTAGGTCACCGCGCGCGACGTCAACGGCGTTTGTAAAGTTTGGCTTAGTCCCAGCAAGTTGCCATGTTTTGACCTGCAAGAACATGGTAGCCGCCGCGTGCGGTGACCTACTTTCGTTTGCGCGGCGACCTCGGGGGGACTCTTGTCTCGCATCCCCCAAAACTTGGTGCAACCCTTACTCTTGACTCTTATGAGAAAGAATTTTTTTGGAAGTAATGTAACATAATTGTGGATCCTGCATACCTTATTATGTATGCTTGAATTCTATCTACAATTCATAGCGGAAATAAAATCGAATTGTACCACCGTATAGAGCAGACAAAAAGCTTTCGCATGATGTATAACGTGATGTAAAAGCGTTTTGTTGCAGATGGAATGTTTGAAGAACCATAATAGCTAAACGGTCAACCCGAAAAACCAAACTCGGTAAGAAACGCAGAATTGGATTATTCCTTGTAATGCGAAATAGAACTTGGGTCAGTTGCCGGTTTGGCCATTGCGGTCGACCGGACCTAGCATTTCATACGCCTGAAATTCGGCTTTTTACAGCGAATATGGAAGAAAACAGTCTTGCGGAGCAGCAGTATATAAAATGTAAAAAGCAGAAGTATAGAAATGATATGAAAACAGAAGCCTTCAGAGCAGGAATCTTCATCCGAAGAAAAACGACATCATCGGACAACCTTGTACAGGGGTGGCTCAAAAAACAGATACTTCGGTCCACGATCAAAACAACACTAATCAAACTATGCTGAATTCAAATCAAGCGATCCCAACCGCAGATTGAAGAGCACGTTCCAATATCAGAAAACGCCATAACAGCTTCCTACACTGACGACATCAGAAGCATTTATCGTGGAACGGTTCGATCACAACATGCTCCTGAACGGATCATGGACGATTACAGCGTCATTCGGAACGATGACTCAAAGCGGTCTCGCGCAGTCAAAGCTAGTGTCTCTAGAAACATATTCATGAGTCAAGCGATCGAAGTAATCATGTAGCTGCTTCAGGCTGGAGCAATTACGGAAGGCCTTCTTGAGCTCGACGACGATTGCAGATGACGTCATATTCCGGAGAAGGGGGAAGGCAGTGAACAGGGGCTTGAATCTGTGTATGAAGGGACATCCGAGAATTCTTTTGCCAAAAGACTTACATGGACAACGGCAATCTGTGCGAGTAAAAGTTCGCTGATATGATTTATGCACAAATTGCCTCTTTTTGGCCAAACCTGTAGTTTTCCTCGGATCTTCTCCTTCATTGCTGAACTTCAGCCTTTCTGGGACTATATGAAGAGGGTTGTAAGGTGCAGAAGGCTTTTCTCGAGAGACAGGACCCACATAAGCAGCTACATTCGTCCAGCTCCTAGACATGACTGAGCAAGCCGACTTGTGGCTTAAGAACTTTCATAACTAGCGTCAATTGACAGATATGGACTTATCTGGAATTTTCACTTACTGAAACACGTCACTAAGCTATAATCTTTTTATGATAAGCACATGACAATACAGCATAGCAGATAAGTGCCTGAACGATGAAAATCCGATGTAGTTTATTACTCTGACGGCAATGGAATCGAAGCCATAAAGGGAATGATGGAGGGTCTATCAAAAGGCGAATAAGAGGCTTCAAGGAATTATTGCTTAACGCCAGAGATAGACCTCTCACTAGAGAACAGCAGCTTTTGCGCCGGAGTTATTAAGAATCGCCTAAATCCCAAACTGATGCATTTGCAACAAGACTGGTGATTGGAACACTCGTACAGAGAGACATTTCAACTTCCTCGCTTCTGCGTGACGGGACAAAGAAAATGTCCGTAATTGCTGGCATTGGAACAAAAATCGGGAGACCAATAAGCTACCTTTCCCCAATCGATGAGCGCAATGTGCATTGAGAGCTGTTTGTAAGAATCTCATTGTCAGTTGACAGAATTGCATTCGTTTACTGTACTTATACCTCCGTTACTACGTAACTACGGTATAAAATGCTTTTCGACCACGGAGAAGAAGATTTGTGTGGATATAAGGTTTATCTATGTCCGAGTTTATGCGGCACCAATATTAATTGAATAACATACAGTGTGCTCTGTGGCACTGGCAAAATAGGCATACAAGCATACAATGAGCATATGAGCATGTCTTGAGGTCAAGTGATTACGCCATGACATTGAAGATCGTTATAAGATGGTTAAGTGATTATAAGGTATAAGGCCAATAATATGTTTACCTTACACATGTCCAATATAAGAAGGCAACATGATGATCATAGTATACACGGTACAAATAGCCTGAGAACCAATATGGAATAATATCATAGACATGTGATTAATAGTGTCTAGTTCAATATGTAACATATCCTGCGACATTGCTCATCACTACAATTTCAAGTTGACAGGCGTAGGTCGGATGTAGGCCTGAAAAGCTCTGAGGGATTTCCACCTTCCCATTTGCATGACATGAGTAGCGTTAGAACCTTGTTCCAAAGCCCTCCCCCTCTATAGCTATGGGTGGTATAATTTTCATGACTGAGGCCCGCAATGAGGAAAATTTGCTGCAACCTTTTAGCGATAGTGGAATTGGTAAGGGCTAAGTTAGTGGAACGCGATGGAAACAGGTAATAGTTGCTAAGCTTTGCAATGCTATCTAAATATTTTTGGAATACAGCGTGCTCTTCGGAATGTTGGTCTACGCTGGATGATACTAGTGCTCCTTTATTAGTTGATCCGTTT
>KZ345907.1:26447-41078 GCA_002352805.1 Teladorsagia circumcincta | reverse complement strand
ACGACCCCCTCGTTGTTCTTTGCGCAACGTAGGGTTGACCCTACCCACAACACCTCAGAAGGGAAGACGCATGCGCGGCGAATGCCCAGAGGACCGAAGTCCGTGTGTGCCTGCAGCGGGCTATAATTGTGCCTGCTTCCCTGTGCCCTATGGGGCATAGCGTGCGGCGCGTGGCGGCTGAGCCTATCGTACGATGGATGTCCACTGCCGATGGAACCGAGAAGGTATTCGAGAGGACTCTAGTAATTGACAAGACGATGAACCAAGGCGGGCGGCTTGTACGCGGCGCTAGGTGTGTTGGCGTATAACTGTTAGAGAATAAAGTTACCGACTCCATGTGCATAAGCTTACTGAAGCTTACTAGAAAAGGTCGAGAACAACAACTGAGATTTTCTTCTTCATTTTTTCCCTACTCACTCTCAAATTCTCCAACAGATACGCCTCAAAATGAGCACCTTGCAATCTTGAATGCAATCCATAGGATAAACACCGAAAGATTAATATTTCTTTGCTCAAAAGGAGTAACCTTCTTTCAAAACAAGCATTCGATTCAAGTATTCGGATCTTCGACCACCGTTGAGAACGAAGAGAAGCTTTTCCGTCAGCTTCATCTCAACAAAATAAATAGTGAGGAAAAGGGGGACCATATTCATCGGTGGGGATGGTAAAAGCTTGTCGTGGGTTATGGAAGAATCATTTTTGACTGCCCTGGCAGGTCAAAAAGGGAACCGCCGCGCGATCACCTCAAAAAGGCGCGGGAAAACTCTCCATAAAAGGTGGCATAAAAATCAAGGATAGCAATCAATCGCCTCGGCTCATATCGGACCGTCTCGACTCATATAACCTCGCCTCGTCTCGCGTTTGGGGTTCCTGACGTCACCGCTGTTCTACCAGTGTTGGTAATTCCACCCTACACCGGACACCCCTGCCCCGTTCTTCACCTATTCACTCTACTTAACTGCATTCGTTCTGTGTTATTCGTGTTACAAATAAAATTGTTGTGCGTACTGTGAGTGTCCGAAAATAAAAACCAGCTGTACTGCAATCGCAAATTGAGGACGTAATTTCCGTTCTGGTGGTGGAAGGGAGAGTATTCATGAAGCTGCCCCGGGAATAAGCACGAGGAAAACAGGGCACGACGAATCATCAAGATAGGTAGTAATGAGAATGCCATCAGAGCTCAGTATGATTGGTTTCTCAAGTGTCCAGATAAGATTCCAAATGGGCAAGTGTGCGTGAAGACCAGGAGGAAAAGAGTAAAGAAATTATTAAAAAATTTCCGTATCTAGGTCACAATCTGCTCATTTCAGGAAGGAACTCAAATTCGATGTGGCGGACGATAACCGCGGCCTCTACACACAGTTCCGCTGTCGCGAACAGGAATTTCCGGGGTTCAAGGGAGGACCAAGCTTCGCGCTTCCAAACTGCTGTGTATAAAAAATTGACAGCAGGAAACTTCATACCATCGTTACCACATCCGGCTAAAGCCATTCCGATCGAGTGTGTACTGGAGGCAGCACGGGTGCTCGCCATATGGACACGACAGGTTCGACTGCGTTGAAAACGCAGCGCTTCATGAACCAGGACGATACGGTCCTTAATCCGCGTTCCGTAATCTTTGCATGCGCTTTTTTCCGGAACAAATGCGCGCACATCAGCATTATGGCACGCGCCATCGAACCGGTTAACATAATGTGGCATGGATCACTGTCCCGAAAATGTCCTGCAGTGCCGCCAAGAGTGTTCCATCTCGGATGGTTGACTGCCCGGAATGTGGATCTGGAGGAGCACGAGTTGCGTTCGACTTTGAATGAAGTTTACAACCGGATCCTGATTGTTGTTCCCGTGACCTCGGAGAATGGCACGTATGAAGGGAGCTCTCGCATCCGCGTATTTTTTACATGTAGTCAATCGTTAGAACTAAAATCGAAAGTCTATTCACAAACGACTTGGGTGCAGTAGTTCTGGTTTTACCCCCTGAAGAACCCCGTAGAGTCACAGCCTGGCTAGCACTCATGTCGGCTATCGATCTATGGGTATCCTGCGGAACCCATGCCTACCTCGTCAACGGGCCTCGAATCGAATACTGTGAGCTGGGAACATGTCACATTGAAGATGCGCAGTCATGTGCTCAGTTACGTAGCGGGACGACCAGCTAGCACGCCTAGCTAATTTGGGGTGATGGATACGAAAGCCGCGTGAGCTGCGGTCGGAGTTATAAAAATGGCGAAGAGTGGATCTCTGAAGAGTCCACGAGGACCTTCTATCGATTCCTGCTAACCTTGTGGGACCTATGTTGGAACTGAAACAACTTCATCTCGCGCCGTTCCGAGCACATACGAGGAAGAAGCTTGTGTTGGCGGCTCTTACAACGAGATCTCAAGCATGCTTCACGACGTTGGAAATCGGGAGCACATGAAAAGGGTCCTGTACAAGATAAAAGATAAGCTAAGGGTCAACGGAGGAGCATTACAGGAATTGTAATTTCAATTGTTGAATCTACTGCGGAGTGAAGCCACCGTTTGTTTTTACCATCGGCATGTAAGAAGGTTGATCATCTTTTTGGCCGCCCCGGCAGGTAAAAAAAGCGAAGTGCCGCGCGATCATCTCGAAAAGGAGCGGAAAAACTCCCCATGAAAACGGCACAGGAATCAATGACAGCTTTAGAATCGCCTCAACTCTTCTCGGATCGTCTCGACTCATATACCTCGCCTCGTTTCGCTTCTAAGGTTCCCGACGTCACCGCCGTCCTGCCAGGATTGCCATTTTCACCCTACACTGCATACCCGTGCCTTCTCCACCTATTCACTCTGATTAATTGTATTCGTCCTGCGTTATTCGTGATATAGTAATAAAATTTTGTGCTTACTGAGACTGTTCGGAAATGAACCGGGTATACCACCCACAACATTTTTGAGTGTTACCGAACTGACTGAGGGCGAGGCTTACGCTAATGAGGCGTCTTTTGTGGACTCCCACTTCCGCAGTCGATTAAATCGTATGGAAAATGAAAAGTGGGCGCTATGTGCCTCGGAGGGGGCCAGTCGCCGCCGCGGCGCCGCGCATGCTCGCGTCCTCTCAGAGAGATAGTGTAGGCTCGAACATTCCAGCTTTTCACGCATTTCAAGTGGCTGCCCTCACCCCCCACTCCCTGACTGCCCGCACTCCCCCTGGCTCACGGATTTTCCGAAATACACAAAAATGCCACGCGCCGCGGCGGCGACTGGCCCCTCCGAGGCACATAGCGCCGAAAAGTATCCAGAGTGATAGCTAGAGATAGCTACATCGAAAAGTATCCAGAGTGACAGCTAGAGATAACTACATTTTCTCTTTTTTCACTTATTGCAGACGCCTGTTGATAGAGGTGCTTGGCCGTCTCGAGGTCGAGCATGGCAGTCAAAGACACAGGATTATCATTATATCTCTGTAATCATCGCCCGAGAGATAGATTCCCGTCTTTACGATCGCTACGACAACAGGTATTCCAACCAATTCGCCCCTAACCTAAATGTAGTAGACAAAATCGTCGAAATATTATGTTACGCCGCTCCAGATGCTTAGTGCTCTTCTTCATTCATCAATTGTAAAGACACTCTTTCTCAACTTGCGTGCAAACTACTGATAAATTACCAAACCAGCCCTATTCCATTAGACTCGACCTCGATCCTTGCTGCCCTTAACAACTACAACCCCAAACTCTCAGTCCATTTACGAGGATACCAGACCACCACCAATTTCGGATACTAGGGTCGAGGCATAACAAAAACACCTCATATCCGAACGACCAGGAACTTTCCACATTAGGCCACCATAAAGCCCTACCTCTATGTGCACTTATTAGCAAGACACTTTTGTGTCCGAATCCATGGGAAAGCCCTCTTTCGATTGAAGAATTAATCGCCCTAACATTGGCCTTTTAACCCCACAAATTTGGAAGGCAGATTTGAGATCAGTTTTCAAGTCGCATACAGCGGTACACACCTCGAACCCTCGAAGTTGGGAAGGGAATCGTTGCGAAGGAAGGTTGAACGAGGGATTACGACAAGATTCTCTTGGATTTGCAGTGGAAGTGGAGATGCTGGTAGTGCACCAGTTGCGAACGAGGGAAAAAATCTGCAAAAAAATACGCAAAATCAGACTCCTGCATCTGCCCGTTCACCTCTGTTGGACGGATCAGCAACCAAATGTCGTTTGAACGCGTGTCGCGGTTCGCGACGACGGTCCTAGGCGCACCGCGCGGTCGCGTTGGCGGCGCACGCACCGACAATAGGGGCATGCTCCACCTTCAGCCACGCCTCCAACCGAGGAAATACAAAGAAACGCCTCTGCCTAGTCGGGCAACGCAAGGAAGGCAAACGGGTGGGGGTGCCTGCTAGCTCCAGTCAGCATGTTCGGGCATGTTCTCCCGTTCGTTCGGAGCGCCTGTAAGTTAGTGTCCAGCTACACCCGAGGGACACTATCAACTGCAGGCAATGATACCGCTGTTATCGCTGGACACAATGGACGTCTGCAAGCGTTGGCCAGGCTTTTGCACGCACGGCGAATTCAGTTCTAGGACGTTGAGGAATGCAATGCCTATAACTTGCGAGTACAAGTTTGTGTAGTGTTGTGTACAAGTGTCGCAAGAATGAGCTTGGGGAGCGCCAGGGCTGGGGCGCGAGTAAGGCGCAGTAGGTTGGGGTCCGTCAACCCCCGCTCCTGGGATAGAAACCTGTAAGTCCCGGGTGCGGAGGTCATGCATGTGGGAATTTATTTTCTGGGGGCCTTTATGGCCCCCAGGAAATACCCATGGGACGACGAGTGCCTGAGAAAGCCGTCGAGGGCCGCGAACCACTTCGACGCGTCGTGTTGGAGGGTTAGGGGGGAGGTAACCGCTCCCGAACAACAGCACCGTTAACACGATCGCCACATCATGCCCATGACTCCGTGCTTTGACTTATAACGTTGCGGAGATCGGGACAGGAACGTCACGCCATGGTAAGAAGGTCACACACAGGTGATCGCGAGGGAAGTTTCCCGCCGGAGTCAAGAGGCCCAGGAGTTTGCTAGAAAAGGCCAGTGCAGCCTCTGAGGTGGCCTTCCTCTTGTCTCCTGCGGGTCTGGCATTGGGCCCGCCAGAAGTCCCCTCGTCAGAAACCCCCGTCTTCCCGACAGCAGCCGCCATCCGCCTCTACGTCAAGGACCCTCACCAACTCGTCGCGTCCAGCTATCCTCTATATTCCTATTTATTCTGTTCTCTGTTATTGTCTTGTTTACAATAAACTCTGTTCTTTTCGGCGCTCTCTTCAGGCACACGTGGAGATAATCGGGTCTCATACACTACATGGGGGCCAAGCCATTTCACGGAAACGTCTGAAGTGAACGCTGCTATCATCTTTATCTGGTCGTGTTCGACGAATAGTGAGAAAGGCGTACAATTCGTGAAGACATTGTGCTCCAACAGAGAAAACATGGATGATTGCAGGAGTACCGTGCAAGTTAGTGCTCAGGGCCTAGAGTTGGCAGAGCAGATGGATCAAGACAAGGAAAACTGCCGGGACTCCGAGGTGAGCTGTACTGGAAAGGAATTGGTGACCGTATTGAGTAGAGAGATCGGAAAAGCCATTGAATCGATAAGGGGCCTAGGTGCAAAGATCAAGGGTGATCTGGAAGAGGCGCGAATAGCCCCGAAATATAGATTAGTCATAGACAAGTCAGTAGAACGGTAGGACAAGAAAGCGTGCGAGACACTAGAGACGCTGGAAAGTAGTGCGAAATCTTACATCACTTTTGACAAAGAGCTAATGGAGTCCTTGCAAAAGAGGGGAATCGAAGCATTGGAGGACTGGGACGACTTTCTGAGGGTCGTTGAAAGAGATGGAGATTTACTAGCAGAGATCTGCAGTATGCTAAACACAGATGTGTTACAGGTGCGAGATGTGATCGGAGAGATCCAGAAGCTTCAAGAGAAACAAGCAAAGGATATGAGGAGGAATCAAGACGAGATGTCTGACGAAGATATGTAGGTATGGAAATTAATAGTAAAAGATGTGAAATGCATGAAACGTCAAACAATGACAAGAATCGACGATTCCAGAACGACACGAGTGTCAGAGCGGAATCACGAACCAGCGCCGACTGGAGCAGCCTACGGGCAGCACTTGAGACCGCATTTGGTTTGCTTGGAAACAGCGGCGGAGCAAACCGCAACAGGTGCGAACTACATGGAGAGCTTTCTTAGATTCTTACAAGCAAGTAGTTGCGTCGACCCTGGTGTGTTCCGAGGGGAACCGAGGGAAAACTTCAAAGAATTCTTACGAAGGTTTCGAAGGAAATATGGACACCTAGGATACGGGGATAGGACACTATTAGAAATTCTGGGAGATGATCACCCAGATGAGAAGGCCAAAAATGTTTCTTGGCAATACCACAAGAGAAGACAGAAGAAGGGTTTGAAGCGGTGGTAAGAGAAATGGATAGGCTTCTTTTGAGCGATTCAACGGCGGCTAGAATGAGAGCACTGAATGAGCTACGGAGCTTGAAATTGAGACCAGATCAGTCGATCTCTGAATTCTGCGTGGTATTAGAGAAACTTGCTCGCAATGCGAACCCCAACAGTAGTATGACAGAAAGGTCGTTAGAGTACGCGCAGATACTGTTGGATAATGTGAGAGAGTGGCCGGAACACGTACAGTTGTTGAGTTTGCTGCATAGATCAGACCCAGATACCGCATACAACGAAGTCAAACAACTGGCTATCACTATAGAGCGAACAAGGACAATGTACGGGACAAGGAGACCAAACTCGCCGACAGGAACCGATTGGAAGGAGAGGGATCAAGCATACAAAAACCAAAGGGAAAGTGATCGGTTGAGGGCTAGTCCGGAAGAACGCTATTCGGTTCAGGAGGGCGAACAGGAAGGAAATCTTGAGACTAGGAAGTGTTTCAACTGCTCAAAACTAGGCCACATTGCCCGGAACTGTCCGCTAGGAAGACCCACAGTCAATGTTGTAAGAGAAAAACGATCACAGACAAAGGGAACTAGGGCAAGAACACGGATATCTGATTTGGTGCGAGAAGCCCAATCGATGGGAATGGTGGTAGAAGATTCTGCTACAAGTAACCTAGTCGGAGAGAAGTTAACAGCATGGGTAAATGCGCTGAATGAAAGAGCTCCTGCGCTGATCGACACAGGATCAATGGTGAGCATCGTGTCAATAGGGCTCCTGGCTGAAGCGCAGAAAAATGGGTTCGACGTTGATTCCCTGAAGGTAATTGATCAAGAGACGCTGCATCCCGTTTTCGATGCCTCCAACAGCCGGATGCAATTCTTAGGTGGAGTTGTCATAACGGTTAAGATTGAAGGCGGGGCAGAGTCCGAAATTGCCTTTTACATTTCGAGGGAAAAGAACGGAGAATACTGCTCGGGACGAATGCACTGAAAAAGTTAGGAGTTCAGATAATGCTGCCAAATTCAGCCACGGCTGCCACACGAGACACCGGCGGAGATACCATAGCAAGGAGCAATTGTACACCGCCGTCCACCGTGTGTAAGATAGAAAGCAGTGATGTTGTGAATACGGAAGTCAGTGAGAGTGAACCAATGATATACAGAGAAGGCAAGAAAATTGAACAATGGAGTAGTAGTGAGAAATGTAAAGGATGGGATGATGTGAAAACAGTGATGGTGGGAAAAAGAGGTCCAAAATCAGCACACAAGGCTAGACAACAGAAAAAGGACGAGCAGATTTTACCCAGTATATCCTCCAACAAACTCCCTGGGAACACTTACATGACAGGGACTACAGAAGTGGTGCGGATGTGCAGGAATCGGGTGATGGAAACTACGAAATCCGCGCTTGATAACAGGATTAAAGAAAACCGAGGGAAATTCCCGGAGATTGGGAATAGAGTGCGCTTACGCGCATCAAAAAAGGCGTTGAGTTCTCACCCCAAGGTAACAAGCGAGTGGGTTCGGCCACTATGTGTGGGAGATGACTCAGCATGTATTACCCAAATAGGGGAAAATTCAGAACCCATGGAAGTTCAGTGCGATTTGCTAAGAACAGGTCCAAAGCAAATATCTGATGAAAGGGTTGACACTATTACTAATAGAGGAAAAAGAGGCAGGAAGCCAAAAGCGAAGGTGAATAAGTTGAATTGCTCTTGTTTCAGAGGCGCGGTAATCGAGTCAAGTGCCTGCAAAGGACACCTACAATATAGGTGCAAAGATGGCTGCCTCGACGAAGCTTGCTTTGGAGATCTGGAGGACATCGTATTTCCAGGAGCATTTGCAAAGGAACCCCTAGGATCACTCTGGAGGATGGATCGCCGCAAGCATTTTCATGAGAAGCGACATGAACACGACCGAGAAGATAAGGGCGTGGAAAAAAGGAATGGTCTGTCTTGATGCTGAAGCACTGAAAAGAGTTCTGAGGCTTGCATATGACCGATGTATGGACTGGACCGAATTTCTATATGTGACAGATGGAATATCGAAACACGACAGGATTGAAAATTATTGCTTCGACAAGACCTATGATGAAGCTTTGAAAAGTTTGAAACGCGATTTGGAGGAGCAAGAGAAGAATCAGCGTAGCAAGAAGGAAGGACCGACAGCATTTGCGGCGCCAGAGAATGCGTGTTACTGGAACGGGACGGATCGCGCCATGGTATTATTACAAAAGTGGCTACATCATTTGGGAAATTAAAGGATGTCCTTGATGAACTGAAGACATGCTCAACTTGGATAATCGTTTGGCCGCTGGATAATCACTTCACGGACGCCCAGATATGTGAAACTCTTCGTAGATGTCAACAGCAGCTTGAAGAGGGTGAACGCATAGTGTCCGTATGGCCTCCTTTGATGGAGTCAAATAAAGCTACCTGGAAACAGCTCACTGAATTGTGGCAAATGATCGATAATACATTACAGAGAAAAGTAGGGCCATCTCAATTTTTAATCACGGCCAGCCACAGAACTGATGGTGAGAAAGTATTTATTGAAGCCGGAGCCCCAGAAGGGTGCTTGGATTTCTTTGGGAAAAACTTGGGCGTGGGAAGCGCAAAAGCACTGTACGAGTACATCAGGAATCGTCTAAAAGAAGCAGAGCTTCCGCAGCTGAATCCACTTGGAGTTGCGCCGTCGAGGGCGCCGGCTCCCCGAGGGGGGAGGATGTGGAGATCAGGACAGGAACATCACGCCATGGTAAGAAGGTCACACACAGGTGATCGCGAGGGAAGTTTCCCGCCGGAGATCAAGAGGCCCAGGAGTTTGCTATAAAAGGCCAGTGCAGTGTCTGAGGTGGTCTTCCTCTTGTCTCCTGCGGGTCGGGCATTGGGCCCGCCAGAAGTCCCCTCGTCAGAAACCCCCGTCTTCCCGACAGCAGCCGCCATCCGCCTCTACGTCAAGGACCCTCACCAACTCGTCGCGTCCAGCTATCCTCTATATTCCTATTTATTCTGTTCTCTGTTATTGTCTTGTTTACAATAAACTCTGTGCTTTTCGGCGCTCTCTTCAGGCACACGTGGAGATAATCGGGTCTCATACACTACAACGTATCATACAGAAAACTTATAGGATACAGCCGCGCAAAGTGGAATACCTTTTCGAAACGAGATTCGAACGATATTGTTGCTGGCAACACGCGAATGGGCGGAACACAGCAAAGGTGGAGCTCAGGAAGGAATGACGAGTTAGTACACCGCAACTAGAGCACCTCTAGCCGCAAAAAGCCCACATCTCGCTTCTTCTGGCCCCTGGCCACTGCTGCAACTGACTCTTTCCGTACACTCACTTTATCGTAATCCCTCGCTTTACATATATTCCATTCGTGATTCACCGTTATCTAAGAAGTCGTTGTCGTGAATGGTGTTTAGACCTGTTCTCGATCGGCATCGGTGGACTCCGCCTACCAACTCCTGACGCCTCAGATCCTCGGTCCGAAGTCTTTCGATCGGGCCCACGACACCCTGCGCACCCCGCGGGCGAGTCAGACCAACCCCTCGGGGACCATGGGGTTCCTAACAGGTCCGTAATGCCGCCCGCCGTTCCGATAGGACACCTAGGGTATCTAACCTTTGTCAACCATGGCGCAACCAACACACACATGAACACATAGAATTGGAGCAAAACCCACACGGGCATACATACAACATGTAAACAAAACATGTATATCTAAACAACATACAAACAAAGTGCATATTTATTACACGCAATAACTCACCATCACCTCTGATCTCTCTTGGCCACCTCGCTCAAGGGTGGACCAGACCAACTGGCTTTACGTAGTAGACCCCTATCCCGCTCGGGACCATTTTCAGTGGGCACCTTACAATCGGCGTGTCCTCGCAGGGGCATGATGACAGGCTGCCCCCAGACGGGGAGCAGGGTTGGAACACGACCGGCTTCAGCGGGCGATCTGCCTGTGTGGACTACGGAGCGCCGTGCCTCTTCGTCTTAGCTAGCCTCCTCGCGTTGCCCGGTAAAAATCGACCTGCCACCCGTTACCAGACTTGAGGACAACGCATTACCTTCTTCCGCAGGGAACCCCAGCTGCAAGGGATAGTACATCTATTCCATAACTTACCTGCAACTAGGTGGACAGCATGGCCGGCGACCGCTTAGTGCGGTGATGGTAGGCGAACTGCGGCTAGCACCGATCGTAGGCGGAGGAGCCAGTGGCGCAATGAGCGCATTGCGCATTGGCATCCGAGCGTGAATGAGCCGGGGCGCACGGTGCGCCCACGGGGCCACCGTCGCAAACGCGACAGTCGTCCCGTCATCGTCAGCCCTTCCTGCTATTTAGAAAAAAAGCTCTCGACCGACTCTTATTCGCACTATGGCATAGGGTGAACGAATAATTCACATTTATGTTCACACTTACTCTGATAATCAACAATGAAGCAACAGTAAATCAACAACAGACGAATTCAGAACGATCAAAATTAACAATCAAGCAACTAGCCCATTTCACTTTGAAAGTTATTCATAACACAAGGATACATATGAAGATGTGAAGAGCATAGAACTAATCCTGGTATTTTCGTGAGAATTGGAAAGTCCAACACCCTATCACAATGCACCTAGTCTGGAGAAACTATGCGTACGTCTTATGAACAAAAATAGGACCAACATCACCACCCGTTCCGATCAAACTACTTTCATTTCGCTTTTCCTAACTTCCGCACTCATGGAAGAATTAGAGAATACAAACTTGTGCTCAGACACCATGCCACAAAATGTCAGTGCAGAGTGAAAGAATATTCACGACATCAACCATTCAGAGCACAACAACAATACAGGCTAGAGCAAATTCGCATTCCTACAAGAGGAGAAGAGCTACCTTAGCCGGATTTTATTTCATATCCGCAATGTTACAACGTCTGGGCCAATTTTGCTTCTAGCGCGCTCTCTCCATAGTTTTTTAGAACTACTTCCTTTGGCGGTAACACTGTAGTGAACTCATCTGGTGTCCTCTTGCCTGCGCCATATGTTATTATAGCAATATAACCCTAAAAAAGGAAATATCATCCGCTGACGATACAAAAAGACTGAAAAGCAAAGGATGAAATGCTTGACGCAAGGGTACCTGCGATGCGTCATGAAATCGACTTCCGTAAAGAGATCCGGGAGTTTTTCATCACGATTCCCTACAAGTCCCTGCTGTAAGGCAACCCTAACTAATGGGGAGGATTGAAAAGCCGACGAAAGGAGTCAGAAGATAGAATTCCTTGGTATTTTCATGAAGAAGGATAGAATTCACATTCAAGTACTCGTTATTTGCTCACCTGATTTTCCGGAGCAGTTCTGACAAGATCTGGATTAGTAACAAGTCGATCATTCACCTGAATAGCTCACTCTGAGTCAGGAGCAGAAGCAGGTATCAAAGCAAATTTAACGAAGCCTTACCTCCGCCAAACCTCCTTTAACGCCAGCTCTTATAATAATCTCTTCACCGTTTTTGCAACGAATCGTGCACAGTCGCGTTTCCTTTTGCAGATGCAAACCTCCCTGAATGATAGCAAATAAAGAGTACACTACAGCCCTATCTGCTTGTGATATTTTCCCACCTTTTTCCCTTTCCCAACAACAACATTATCCATACGTGACGCGCCATTCTTCTTCACACTCCCATAATCGACCTCGACAACTTCACTGTTGAGCTGCTGAAGGGAAAATGAGGCATATAATATGTATATAAGAACATTAAGATGTCTTGACCTGTGGTCTGAGTAGATTCCATTTTTGATATCGACGTAGAATTTCTTCAGAAAAAAAACTTCATGCGCTTCGGAAGACAAGTAAACGCGCCCACACAATTTTCGACATCAACTGACACCATCCCAAAGGAGAAAAGTTTTTCTTTCTATGTTTCGTTGTGGTGCACTTATGCTAACCAGAAAAACAACGGGCTGAAGGATTTTAAAAAGTTGTGGACCCATTAACAGACTCGAAATAGTGTCACACTAAGAATCGAGGCGCTGAAGTGAGCCGCTTGATACGCAACAGACTGGATGGAGAGCAAATCCTTTCAGCAACTTTCCCAGCAGGGTCTAAGTGGGCGTGGCGGCCAACAGTCGCACCCCTTCATACCAGCCGTGGAGATCGCGTGATTGGCTGTGGAGGCATTTGCGATCGTGAATCGACCTCGAACCCTAATCCCTGGACCCTTTGGTCCCAAAACAATCGCAAATTCCTCCGCAGCCGCAATCTCTACGGCTGACAAGAGGGGGTGCGACCGTTGTCCGCCACGCCCATTCGACCCTACTGGGACTGTTGCTTTAAGTTTCGCTGTTACTACCAACCACGACGCATCGCAACAAGTGTGTGGTTCGCTACAGACGAGAAGAGCCGATCACTCTAAACAAAGTAGAAGGGGGGGGGGGGGCTCAACCCAACGTTTAGTCGTAGTTGTAGTTAGCCGAAGACTATTTCAAGCCCGACCGACATTCATGAACGGAATACGTGCTCCACTTCTGGTATAGCATTGAAGATCTACGAAAAACGAGGAGCAGATTGCACCCTTGATCATAGCAACAAAAGGAGTAGCAGACGACCGGTTCAAAACCAGGTACACCGAAAAATGGCTGGTACTGCGGCCAGTCCTCCAATCATCAACAGATGGTTTGTCACGAATATAATCCAATCACGAAATGAGAAAATTCGCTGGAAACTTCTGACGTTGCCGCCGTGTATGTATTCCTGATCTCACGCCAACAAGTTTATTCGCTCTCTATTGGATTGTAAAATACTATTAGAGCAGGAGTGTCCCGACATCTCGAGGTCAACTTCGATGGCTAATCAAGATTTGCTTAATTCGACTTTCATAGAAACAAATAAAATGGCAATATATGTGGAAGACAACTAAATGTCACTCGTTCATGGCTTAAATGCACAGGTTGGAATTAAGCGGTCAAAGGAACCGCTCCGTCAATAATCTGGCTGAGTCTGCATTCATAAAGGTGATACCGCGCTCGTGGCTCAAAACCGCGCGATAATAACGCCCCCGTGAGCTACAACCGCCCACCATCGTAAGTGGTGCATGGCTGGCATACGGCGTGAAATCAGCTGGAGTGATTGCCGTATCAACTGCTATCACAGAGCCAGCAATGGTTGGGATATCTGAAAACTCGTTCGGACATGCTTTCCTCCTCAGCCAGCCAAATCCGCCCTTGCCGCCGCCGAGAGGGGTTTCATTTTCGGCCTTGTCAACAGATTCTTCCCGGTTTTTCTCAACTGGCATTCCACTTCTCACTCTGCGCCACTACCAAGCGCAAAATTCTCCAACCCGATCCCGACTCGTAGATTTAACCCTTTGACGACAATGCGGTTTTGCAAGTAACGGGCTCATGGGACCACACCTCTTTTTGGCGCGCCCAGCTTTGGCTGAACATTGGGCGAAATCGTCCCTGAATGCACTTTTCCTATCGAATTTTTGAGTTTAGCAAAACACCAAATGCAACTGCAGTCTTAAGCCTTCATATCATATAACGTTCAAAAGAGAATCGAACGTCTGGAAAGAGAACGCGGATTTTAAAGGATGGAGGGTGAAAACTTCGAAACTTCATGTATCCAGTATGATTTTCTGATGCAGTCTAAAACCCGCCTACGTCCTAAGACTATGAAAAGGCGAAGGAGCCCTAAGAAATAAATAATATTCGGTCTAGTAAAGCAGAACCCTAATCAGTTTATCGGCGAGCTAATTGCCACTTTTCAAAATTCCTTATAAATTAACTGTTATTGAACATTTCTTTAAACCATGCCACACATAAATATTGTGAAGCATGCTCATATTCACTGAAATGCTAATAATGGTTTAAATCCTAAATACCGAAAATTTTGAGCTGGCACCCACCGGTGGGTGCCATTGTCGCGAAAGGGTTAAGCAGTTCAAAACCGCATACTAAACTAACCCCATTGACTAATTCCCGAACGTTACGTTTTGTCAGCCACCAAAAACACTCAAAAACCCTTTTTTCGGGTTCAGCTTGCAATCACGCTGCTAGAGGTGGGGCGTGGATCGCTACAACAGAAAGCGACTTCTGCGCATTCGGCACGCGAAACTTTTTTAGCTGCGAGAACACCAGGTCCACCCATGGGGCCAGGTGCAACGAGGCCCATTTCGGGATGGGTCTTTAAAACTGCAGT
>KZ345906.1:81607-91622 GCA_002352805.1 Teladorsagia circumcincta | reverse complement strand
TCCGTTCAGAGAATCATTTGGATTTGGAAACCAGATACGAGATCAGCGTCCAAAAACACATCTAGTAGTGCAGATCCCGTTAATTATAGCCACTCCATCATCAATTCCTGGTTAGTAAAATGCCACCAACCTCTACTGTGCGCGGGGGAGGAGGGGGGTGTTAGCGGCGCTGGCTCGTCTTTCCGTCGCTCTTCCCGCAGCGTCAAGAGGCGCTCGCGTCCGCGTCACCGGTGAGCTTTTCTCTCCAACCTTACGGTACATGTACGTGCCGATCGTCCGACTGCCCATCAGCCCGATGATCGATACGTATTCAATGCCGTGAAATCGTTACGATTGGAAGACGATTTAAAAAGCGCCCGTAATTCCAAAGCAGTGCAGTTAATTGGTTTCTCTTTCACTGTCGAAGCTCCCATTACAATAATTTTAAAAAAGGTAGAAACAGTGATGGCCAGAGCAATGATGACATACATGATACTCTACTATAGTTACCGGTAGGAAATGGGGGATTACGGCGCAAAGTGGCTCGTGGAGCTATGGCCGCCGCAGCGCAGCATGTTTGCGTACTTCGCGTACTCCGTGAACCAGGGGGAGTGTGAGCAGTTTAGAGGTGAGGGCAGTCACTTGACATGCGTGGAAAGCTGGAACGTTCCAGTCTATCTTGCTGAGAGGGCGCGAAAATGCGCGGTGCCGCGGTGGCGACTCCCCCCTCAGCCACATTGAGCTGGGATTACTTGATACAAATGTGGGTATAACATTGCAGGAACGCCCTACCCATATTGGTTGTTACGTCCCAGTGGAGAAAAACAGCCACTGAGGATATCGCGCGATAGGAGCTGCTTCGCGGTTCACCTAGCGAGCTCAGTTGTACCTACTTTGGAGGACATCAGAAGCCCTTATCATCTCAAAGTTCTCCACACACGGCTTGAGATAGGATTTCCTGCGCTTAAAGCAACAACCCCAGAGGGATCTACGCTTTCGCTACTAAAGGTGTGAAGATACGCATGAGCCCCAGTCAAGAGTGTAAGAAGTGTCCTGTACAAAAACTCACCTTGGAGAGCAGCTACAAGAGACTCGGCTACAGGCCAACCCGACTGATCCGTCTTTTCCATTAATCCGCCCGTGCTATCGTGGAGATCGCGTGATTGGCTGCGGATGTGCGATCGTTTGGACTACAAAAACTATTTGAACTAGGACCTTCAAACCGCCACAATCTGATGCTGCCGCCTGCTCGGAATTCTGCCTGTTTCTTGACTAAATGTTTCCCGTTTTTATCTCAGCTGTTCAAAAGTGTGATATCTGTGAGCTGTTGCTTGTTCCTAATAACGCAATCCAACGATTAAAATCAATTGCAGGTCTTCAGTAGCAATGGTTGGTGGCAAGCAAGCCCATGGAATTCGTCCGGTCGCCCGTTCCTTACTTTGAAAGGGAACAGAGGGAGTCCCTGTTTAAGAGCCTCACTGATGGCTTTCTATGCTTTTTTCGATCACCTCGGCATCCCATTTCATTATCGACAGCAATTGAACCGCAAATTCGATCTGGGGTTGTTGCTTTAGGTGCTTATTCAAATCAAAAGAAATCCAATTCTCATCCAGTAAGAGTGGCATGCCATGGTCCAGTACTTCGCAGGGGAAAGGAGCTCGTGGATGTGCAAGAGAAAGCAGAATGGTTCCAGCGGGAATTTCCTCCCCTTGCAAAAATCGGAATTTCTGTGGACGGCAGCAACTGTTGCACCAAACGCTCCTCCCCCTAACTGGATAAGACTCGGAAAAAAGCGGTGTTCTTCATCGGTGACTGCTTGGTGGTAAGAAAACTACATGCCCTTGGAGAGGTCTAGAATTCAGAAAGATTCCATCACGTAGGCAAAAAGGACATCTATGGATAAAAAGAATACTAAAGACCGGCTCTTCGAGCAGATTTTGTTCATGAAAAGTTTCTTTACGTTTCCTGAGCGCGCTTCCTTACAGTCAATTACCTTTTTTTGACTTTGTGAGTAACTATCGTTTGGATACGACGTTCTGTAAGTCTTAGAAAGGAATGATCTCTGGTTCTTGAAGCACAAAAAAACCAGCATGGAAAAGCGACGTTGATCCTGTACAGTCACAAAACTTCTCAATAAGTTCGAAAACACTCACGATCTAAAGTGATCACTGAAAATCGAAGTGAACATTTTCCAGCACAATTTCTACCCCCCCCCCCCGGAATTTCTGAATTCAGAAACAAAGAATGCCGTATTTTAGACGTATTTATGTGGCTTCCATTTCGAGATCGGGTGTGTAAGTAGCGATAATATGACCGAAATTACGTGCACAGCATTAACAGAACCGATCAATTCAACGGAAGGTTACACAGAAAACCAGGCCCTCTTTTTGAGTTACGCTGCCAAATATTTACGAAATAGGAATATGCCTTACGACGTAACTATCACACGACTCTTCATTCGACCGAAGTAGTCTACACAGAGAAGCGAATGAAAACAGTTCTTTTAATAGTGACTTTTGAAGGCATTTAGGTTGAAATTTTCGGCTTGAAGCAATAGAGCACGGGGCAAAACACTTCCCGAAAAAATTTCGCACTTGTGCGAGAAATTGAGTTTATTAAAGGGCGACACCGTTTTCGTTCATAACGTTATTAGAGCGCGTAATCCGACGTCAGTCCCTATTCAAATGTAACAACCTATATATTTGACTTGCTATTATTCTTGTCACGCATTTTGCAACGACGTCAGTCCCATTTATTTATTGACCTTCCCATTTAGTTAGCCTTTCTTTTCTCCACTTTCAAAACGAAAAATTTTCTGAAAAAATCTTGAAGATTTTGAATTTTTTGTGAAATATAGAATTTTACAAGGAAGAACAAGATATAAGAAAAACATTAGAGTCACTACTGACCATAACTATAAAACAGGATCCGTCTAGTCTATGCTCATTCTTCATCGAATGAGATCTAAAAAGGGTAGCCATAAGAGGGATTCTGAAATGTGCCACGAATTTGCTTTTCAGCGAACACATAGAGGCAGTTGAAAGAACTTGCACAGGGGTGCAAAGCCCACAGATTTCTACTTGGTTGCGGTTTCCCTCAGACAAGTCCAGTACTATTGCACGACCCTGGAAGGATACAGAATGGATGGCTTGGCGGGTTTCAGTCCGACACTCGGGTCATGTCTATAAATAGGGCCACTTGTTACCCTCGCCTTAAAAAAGCCAGAAACCCACGTGGCACACGTAGCTAAATTCTCGTTGAAAAGATGACATCACGTGTGCTCAAAGATGCTCTTGAATCGATGCTACGTCAATGCCACGTCAGTTTCTGCAATTGCACAATTTCTGGTGATTTGAAGGCAAGGGTACAACAAGACCTTCGTCCAACAATTTTCATTCAGTAGCACGCCGAGTTCTTGCTGCCACAGAAGAATAATTTTCAAATATTTATTACCAACACAGTGTTTACTGATCAGAACAATATTTGTACAACAGTACTCTTGGCTAAACATACTCAGCGATTTCCTTCTCTGAAAGGGATTTCGCTCTCATACTTGACGTTTAACTTCGAATATCTGGATCAAGAGATTTGCGAAAAATTCGTTTCTTCATAATGATAGGCAGAGGTGATGCCACTTCTCACGCTCACGGTCCATGGTCGAATGCCCAGGTGAACCGAGCTTTCCATCACTCCGTTTTGGTTAAGTGGTACCAGACTTGCATGGGAGGATAAGGCCGATGTCAGACTTTGCAAATCGCGCGATTCGATAGCGTCTGCGGTCGCGTCGCGGCCAGTGAATCGTTCAACTGGCTAGCGCCGCAACGCGACCGCGGAAGCTAGCTAATCGCTAGTAGCGAATCGCGCGATTCGCAAAGTCTGACATCAGCTTGAAACTCTGACCCGTTTATGAATCGCTCAACTGGCTAGCGCCGCAACGCGACCGCGGAAGCTAGCTAATCGCTAGTAGCGAATCGCGCGATTCGCAAAGTCTGACATCAGCTTGAAACTGTGACCTGTTTACCCCTTGCCCCCGCAAATCATTGCGTGGCCGTACCGCACTCAAGTGCCACTGCAACTCTGAATGGAAGGCGTGGCGTATAACAACAGGGATTGCCGAATCCAAACTTTTATCCATTCTTATCTGATATAGAAGATTAAGGTCCCAACTTGTCGACTTGTCGATTTGTACGATTACTGGGTTATATAGCTGTTAGCTCACGACGGTTTGATGGCTGGAAGTCAGCCCGCCGCCAGGTTCTAAACGACTTTCCTTGCACCAAAATGGCGCCAACGCTTAAAATTTCCTGCTGTTCTCATCTCATTAGCGACATGACACTGACGGTGTGGTTGTTAGAAGTCGGGGAAACTGCAAATAAAGCTCTGTAGCGGACGCTCAAAACTCCACTCCATCTTTACCATGGCCAACAACTAACTGTTTTACTGCGATTCATTAGGATTACACGAAATGTCTACCTCACACCAGTTTGCGATACGATCTTGAATGCTCACCTAATATCTAAGAAACCTGTCCTGTAGACAGGGTCAACCGTCCGTTCGAACTGTTCGAACGAGGCGGTCGCATTTTGGTCACGGGCCGAGGAAGGGGGTCGCATTACTGGTTTGTGGTTTTGGGAGGAGGGGATCGCATGAAAAATTGCCAAAAAGCACGCGTATATACCCCCCCCCCCGCTCGACGGCATTTTTATGGGAAAAAAGTGGGCGGAGTTTTGGGTGTCGACTGAATCAAATTAGCGACATGACACTGACGGGGTGGTTGCCAAAAATCAAATACTATAGAAACGTGTTGGTGGTTGAGGTGAGGAATGGTGAATGAGTCGCGATCGTCACGGTTGGACCCTGCAAGGGGGTCGCAACTGGACCCCCTCGACAGGGGGTTGCAAAAATCCCGTAAACGTGCGAAAATGAACGTGACGGTTGACCCTGCTTGTAGATAGATAATCTTGCCTACCAACACAAACAGTTTTTGTGTCGAAATCAAAAACCTAGATCTATTTATCAAAATCTATTTACACAGATCTACGGTGGCAGTGCAACTAATAACTTCTACAATTTATACAACAACTATGTACAGTGGTCTAACCATGCTGAGCGCTGCTGCAAAAAAAAAGAGAATTCTTTAGAAGAAAATAAAAGTCAGTAGCAATCACTAACTACGAATAAACACGTACACACCGGATGTTACATAGTAAATGGAATAAAAAAAATCAAAGAATTCCTGATGACAACACGAAACGCTACGAATACTGGCTTTGTACACATTGCCCTACACACAACAGCTCAGATAGTGAGGTTTATAAGAGATAAGATGATAAATGCGTCAGTAAAGAAATGGAAAAGAACTGCCGACAAAAAGAAGAAAAATGGAGGATTATGAAGTATTATGCAAGTATTGATTAGTTTATTCCTCATCCAAATCCCACAAAGACTCGCCCAAAGCTCCATTTTGAGAGAGTGCGCGACAAGACAACAGCATTAGACGCTTCAGAGATTTGTTATGAAAGAAGAAGTTCAGGCACCACAAGCAACCGTCTTCCGAAAATGGATCATCAGCATAGTTCGATTTGAAGCTGAAAACGAGGACTAGTAAGTGAACATTTCGACGTGTACGCTTTGTTACCGCAACCAGTACCGGCCGTAATTGCAGACTTGGCACCAGTTAAAAACAAGGGCATCAAAAAGCACCCAATTTTCGTTGTCGTATACAAGTCTCCTATTCAGTCTACGGGAAACAAGCTATGTATAGCTGATGATGTACAACAGGTTTCTTTAAATAATCTTATTGAATGAGGGGTTCAGCCGGAAAAAGAGAAAAAGCGTCATCATTCTAACGCGACCGGTTTCTCTATTTTTGACAAACCGGAAGCCAGAGAAAAGCCTCTTTTTCCTTAGCAAAGCTTTGAACGGAGCAAAACACTAACAACGACTGCCAGCATTAGTGAGGAAAGGATTAGCGGATACAAGGCCCCACAAAGGAAAGAAAACTCAACAGAAGACCAGGCCCACACTTTTTAAGAACCGAATAGGGCCCGTTTATCGCGAAGCAGGAATGATTTCCTAGCGTAATTTCGAATCTCCTCCGCTACGGCAAATTAGGTACCGAAGTAGAGATAATTTCACAAACCTGTATATCCGACAATCGTTTGGTTGAATTTCAGCATCGACGGCCAACCACAATTCGTCACGTATAGACGTATAGCCATTCACAGTAGCAGAAAATTTGTTGTCAACCGCTTCCATTACCACCTGAAATGAATACAGCTCAGCCAAGTCAATCTTTCTACCCTTGGTAACAGAATACTTCGGAAAAAAAAGACCCTTAAAAAGTTGTTGACAAAAAAATTCCACCGGGGACAAGTTTATATGAAAACGGATCTTAACACAGGAGAAGGAAAACTTGCCTCAACGTTCGGAATGAGAGAGAAGCTATTGCTCTTCACATCACTGAAGTCATAATCCGGATAGGCTATGTTAAGTGCGCCGATCAGGTCGAACAACGTTCGCTTTGATATGGAATCCAAGAGCACAAACTGAAACGTTCTTTTTGAAGCGACAAGGGTAAGAAAACTCGTCAAAAAAATTTTGATGTCAAAAAGAAGTTTTCTCACGTCATCGGCGTCCGTTTCGGATCCAGAATGGCCCGCTTCGGATAAATGGCGCATCCTGGCCGAGTGACCAATCGGAGACGCAGATATGGATAAGAAGTCGTCGGGAGGGGATAATGGCTGAATGAACGTTAAATAAACAATAATTTTTAGTTCTCGCTGGGACTTGTCATAAACACATCCTGTTCAAAGCGATGCGTTGCCCAGAAAACCGCCTGTATCACCAAGAATATCATTAAATAGAAACCTGAACCTGTTATCTTAAAGGTAGTGGTGACGATGAAATGGGTGCGCAACGAGACGGCATTTGTGCCACTCACTGTAAGCAGCAGCCATACGGCGAAAGAAATAAGATGTGGCATTTTGGTGGCGAACTAGATGCAGCAGAATAAAGCTCCAGCTCCAAAACTAGAAACCGTAACACACCAGAAAGGGTCCACCCACCAGTGCGCTGTCAGTAACAGAGCCGTTCGCCTTTCATTTTGGAGAAGTATTCCACTTGAAGCTGTCATATCTTCCAACTTTTCTTTGTAATACACTACCAATCGAAAAATAATGTTTGTTGACATGATTTCGGGGGTTAGGGTTGGTTGGTCGCACCAGCCGTACAAACCTGCCAACTATGGGCGAGCCAGCGCAAAATTTCTTGGCTGCTGGCTCGTCCATAGTCGAAAATCCACGGACAAACAGAGAAATCCTATTTAAATTCTCTGCTTTTCACTAATGACGCTTGAGCACTACCCTTCTAAACCAAACCCATCGCTACTTCGAATAGGAAAATTGTTGAACTAGTCTATAGTGATTGCAATTGTCTATTATGTATGGGACCACGAAATTGAACAATTAATTGCGGGAACGTTTCAGCTAGAAAAAAAAAGTTTACCTGTCGTTCATTAGCGTGGTTTGTTTCATTCGATCCACCATAGGCTTTCCATTGTTTCTTGTCACTTTGTACCATTTTGCACGAATATGACTCGAGTCTAAAGGACAACGCTAGCCTAGCTCCATTAACAACGACAGAGTGCAATTTAAAATAAAAAGAAGGATATTTACGATAAAAAAATACAGTTTACAAAATCATAAATATATAGAATTTAATTCCCTGATGCCAAATTCTAACTGCCAGGGACAACCCGTTTCTTGAAAAAAAAATAAAAAACATTTTCATCTCAGAATTCCAATGATGATATCACAGCTATCGTGCTCTGATTGTGCAAGCACACCCCCAAAGCCGTGGACACGCTCCACAGTGTCACACCCAACGGCTAACACCTGGTTCTCGACAGACACAGCTTGCATGACCTCCCCAAGCTTAGTCATAGTGGCCAACTACCTCAACGCTCATCCTCTCGACATGAAGCGCTCCTTTTTTAGTACGAACGACTTTTACAAAAAAAGTTTCGAAGCTCTTTTTGAGAACCAATTTCCTAGCATTCTGCCTGCCTTGCACAACACTCGTCAATTGTGAAAAGTTTTATAAACCTGTCAATAGGCCCCCACTACACCTCAAAACCTTTGCCCGTCGTTATAGCCATGTAAATCTTCCCGCTAGTCACTATTCGTCAAGCGCTGACACTTTTGAAAAAGCTGGATTCTGTTTGTTCAGTAGTGAACGACCAGCGTGATGCGCTTGACTTCCTTTACTGTGCATTTAATGCCCGATGTGGATCATGGATTTAAGCCACAGCCCAAGATTAATTCGCATCAAACAATCTGTACTATGTGTAGAATAGAGAAGCCCGCAAACATCACAGTTGTGCTGTTGTCGCGAGCCGAAAGTGCGCGACAATGGCGTTAGGGCATTACAAAGTGAGCTAATGACGGCCAACGTGAGCTAATGGACGAGACACCTCGCACACAACCCGTGACACGCATCTGGAATGCGGTCGGCGGTAAATTCAAGTACGGTTGGGTTAGTGGATTCATAGAGCAAGCAAGTTCAGACAACTCGTACAACACACTCCTCCCTCGTTTCAAGGCAGAGGAGAGAGACCTCTTGTTTAAGTGTTTCATCGGTTTTGTTTCAGTCAAATCGGCATCCACAATTTCATTACTGACCGCTGTTTACTCTTCAATTTGATCTGGGGTCATTGCTTAAAGCAACAGTGTCACGACGAATTTGAGGATTGAAGCGGTCGGTAGCGAAGTTGGAGGTAGAGAGTTGACGGATGATGAAGAAAAAAAGGAAGAACGCCGATAAGGTCTTGAAACGGGGGCTCCCCCTCCTCAGCTCAGAAATTAGGAGGAGCATGGGGTGGACGAGCTGTCCGAACTGCCGCGCCCGCGTCGTCACGTGACTGCGAGCAATCCGAGCGAAAACACACAGCTTCCGCAAGGCCAAGTAGCCGCAAGGCAAAACGTAAGTTGCTTTAAAGGATCGCCCTAAAATAGGCCGGAGTCCCGAAACGAATACGCAAATACCTGCGTATCCAACCTCGCACTCTCCACGATGCCGGAGGGGAGGTGCGTACGGTGCCCGTACGCACCTCCTCCGTCGTCAGTGATTCTCCACGTGTTAGCGGCATTTGTAGGCGAGTTTTTTGTTCAACTTCTATTCGTGTATGCTTGGCTAGGGCTAGCGCATCGTCCCACACCAGAGCATCCAATTTTCAGAACCCTCATGACACTGTTGCTTTAAAGAGCACTACCCTCACAAGCGCCTATTTTGATTGGTGATTCACCTGCGTGCACCAATCATAAATACCAAACAAGTCCCGCCCCCTCCCACTTCTCCCACCCGAATAAATATCTCGGACTAAAAATTGAGCTCATTTTGGGTGGTTTGCTGTTACTTCAGCATTTTATCACTCAGCAACACAAATTTCTTAATTTCAATATTTTTTCGGTCTATCACCGAACTAATAAACGTGTGCTCACTTGACATCCAATATGCAGTCAATCGCTCCTATACTTAAACTTGATGACAGCGCTTCAAGCGCTGAATTTTCCAAGTACTTCATCGAGGAAACCTGAAAAACGGGATCACCGCCACACATTCATGATTATCGCAAGAAAATCCAACACAGAGAGAAAAAGGTCAACACTTCGTCCAACTTGATCGATGGACTCGACGCTACAATAAATAAGAACGCCAAAACTTATGAGGAACACCTGCGACTTGACAAAGCAAACACACGAACAAAAACTGGGGAAAAATCAATGCGATCGACTAAGTTCTCACGTAGTTCCGCATGCGTTAACCGTAGTCACACACGCTACCAACCGTCGACGCCTAAAAGCTATCTTCTACTCTGCGCCGATTTCCAGCTGTGAGCGGAATCAAGTTAGTTCAAATTTTCATCAAAAACTGGTTCTATTTTTGATGCCTGTGGTTGTGTAACTTGAATGTCCACCTTTTTATTGCGTATGTTTGCTTGCACTCGTTTGTTTTCATGCTGTCAGATTTTAATCCT
>KZ345906.1:53757-66771 GCA_002352805.1 Teladorsagia circumcincta | reverse complement strand
ACTTCTGATTATCCCAGCCAAAATTTGTGTTGGAATGGTTACTACTATGCTCATCTCTGGAGCTTTTTGGTAGCGCAGTCGCGTCGTGCTTCTCCAATTAAGGATGGCCTTCTCATCACACTGCCTTCGGCGTTCTGTGTAGCCTGCCTCCAAAGTGATTTTTTGGTGGCTTTTGCTGGCTCTGTTGTTTTTGGGTTACCTTCAGCTACCACTTAGCCCAAAACCACTTACCACCTTAGCGATTTTGCCTTCCTGATCGAATTAATCTCTTTCCTATTTTCTCGCTATTGTTTGACGTCGATTAGGTAACCCGTTTTCCCCCTGGATACTGCCAGGTTTCCCCAATGTTCTGATAAAAGTTGCTAGCAGGTGCATACTTCCTAATCGTTCCACCTCTGTCGAGTCCTTAGCCATCTTCCAAATCCCACCCATTACCCAAGCCATAGTTGCACCTACATTAAAGCGATCGCACCTTTGCGGTACCTCTTTCTCGTCCCCGTCTCCTCCGCTTTGACCGAGTCGTTCTGTCACATTCAATTGAATTCGATTACGTATTCGCACTTTATCGCTCTCACCTGGACATTGAGGCGAGTTCTAGCTGAAGCAAAATGGGTGAAGGCCCAGGGTGACGAAAAGGGAATGATTGGCATCTGAATGTGTGTTGACACGGATTTTTCCCTGTTTTTAGTTAGAACTGGTTTGTCGCCCGAAAGAGGAGTTGTGACAAGGCAAAAACTGTCCCACACTGTAGTCGGACGATCAAAGCTTGTGACTGGAACCAGCACCTTATTCTTGCCTTGTTCTGAGAACTTATTAAGTCACTAGCGAACCAGCCAGCGGATTCGTAGCCGGCTACTCTGCCACAAATTACCACTAGTCAGAACTGGTTCCTAGATTTGACCTTAAGCTGGTTCTCACTGAATCTGCTTGAATGAGATTTTGATTTTATGCATTGGACTTTTACAGCGTGGGTAGGTTTGGCTCCAAAAGCGCCCAAATTGGCTCCTGAAGGTCTGCTACTTCTTATGCTTCGGGTTTACGGTCGTGAAACAACTCCGAAATGGAACGGTAGGGCGAATTTCAGGAGAGGATGGAGGGCTCTCTCAACGAGCATTCCTTTTATTAGGAACATTAAATGTAATATTTTCACTTTATATATTGTTTCCGCACAGGCTCCACCGTATCCCCTAGGAAAACCGTTTGAAGCGCTCAAAGAAAGTAGGTTATGGAAATGTCGTGAACGGAAAATGGACTAGTTTCTCGGATCTTCCATGACTTTCTTTTTCATCTAAGGTAGAGCACCTTTTTCTCAACTCTGTGGAGGGGGCGGGGAATTTATATACGTACTCTATATCTTGGTTCTGGTTGTTGCAATTTAGTTAATGCTGCCGTTACCGTTTACTAGGACAGACTCGATTCAAACCGGAAAGGGCGTGACTTGCGAGTGGGCGGGATCCACGGGCTTAAATAGGCGTTTTGTTACCGAAAATCTCTTTGATGATAGCGCTTTCAGGCGCAAAACTGTCACGTCTTGGCTTTTTGGAGGAATTTAGCAAGTTCGCAGGAAGAATTGAGCCTTTTGTACTGCCGTGATCACCGCCTTTAAGTCTGCGATGATCTTGATGTCCTTAGAACTTTATCACTTTGGGCATAGATTTTCTGTTTTCAATAGGTATCCAAAGGTTTCAATATTCCCAGCTGCTCTTCACTCCCACCTTGCACTCCTCTTGTTTCCAAATAATTTTGAACTGGTTTTCTCTTCAGTTTCTTTTATTTTCATTTCTTTCCCTTCGTTTTCTCCCTCATCTTGAGCCTTCAGTTCTTCTTTGAGTCTTTTGTCCTACTAGTTCCTAAAGTTGTGTTCATTTCATGGACGGCAGACTTTGGTTATAGTAGTTGAGTATAGTACATTTGGGGACCTTGTACTGTTTTTTGGGAAATGGTATGTAGGGAGGGGAGGGGGTCAAGGGCTCAACCGGATGGCGCTCTCGACAAAGTTATCTCTTGAAGTTGTAGGAATACTTTCCGCACAGTGCAATCAATAGCCATGTTTTCCAGACGTTTCAGGCTCGTACACGTAATAGACAGAATCGGAATTTTTTGACACAATCAGAAAAAAACGCTGGAATTAGAGACTGTTGTTCAGTTCCTGTAAGAAACTAGCCTTTTTGACAAAAATTGAAAAAATTGAATCTGAAAGAATTGAAATTTTTGACTTGTTCTGTTTATTACTGCTGTAACGCCGCAGCTCGCGTTGCGAATGTCCCATAGGAGTGCTGGGTTATGAAAAAAAAACTTTCGCCCTAGGAGGGAATTAAACCCGCACCCTTGCCAGCCGGACAAGTGCGCTATAATAACTTGTAATTGCGCCGGTAAACCAGAGGTGTGAGCTCGAGTCCCGCCTGGGGCGAAAACTTTGTTCATTATTCAGCATTCTTATAGGGTCTGCAATTGTTGTGCTTCTTTTCAAGCTCAGTATGTTTATTGATCTGATTGTTTTTTTTCTATTTTCGGTAACAGGCACCCACCCTTTCAAAAAACGCGAAGAGCGTTGGGTGCAGACCATTCAGCAAAAGTCTCGGCGGCCTCCAAGTAAATCTGAGATTCATAGTGGTAGCTGTTTACTGGCAAGTGATAGCTGTAATTAGTGACAACTGACAGAATACAACTGCTATACTACAACAAGCGAATCATTTCATCGGCAGAAAACATTTACATTTTGTGGAGGCCGTCGTCACTTGTGGTGTATGTTCTGCACCCGACGCTCTTCTCGTTTTTTTTTTGCAAAGGAGTATAAATGGGATAATTTTCTGTTGTCGTTACCGTTATGAACCGTTTCTAGACAAATGACAGGGTGCAGAAGTGATTTCTCTTCGGATGACCTCATTTCTCTCCTTTCTTTTTTGAGTTCTCCTACTTTCTGACCCCTTGACGACAAGCGTTTTACCTTCATTTCTGGTCACTTTTTTTTAGACCTGTTTAAACAACGAAAAGCACCAGCCAGCCGATAGTTGGGAGGGAATTCTTCCTCAGTTGTAATAAAAAGTGAGTCAAATCAGGAAGTTTAAAGCGAAGCGAGAAGTCATGTGGTTGAAGAGGTGGTACTTGTAGAAGTAAACATCGTTTTCCCCGCACTTATACATGTTTACGTCTCGGTTTTGTAGCCTTTTGTTGGGTGATGTGGAGTTCTTCTGTGGTCAAATTTTTGTGTGGTCCTCCTAGTCATCCCCCAACCCACTTCATCTTCATTTTAGGCATCTTTCCTATCGTGTCAGCCAGTAACTGTGCTTCCCCAACCCCATTCTTTGATTGCATGTCATAGCGCATGTGTTGTGCGCATTTCAATGGTCCTGAGAATGATTCAGATCCTTGCCGAATGAAGCTCGTCCTAAAAACCTTGCCAGCAGAGAAAACTTTCGTTTTGCTGATTTCGAGGTTTTGCATACCCTCCTCACATCTGAAGCAAGTCCCAGCAGGGTCTATTGCCTTCGATACTAATGGTGCGGAACGATGCGTCAGCCTTAGACAAGCACACATGAAGAGATACTGGACAAAAAAACACCTTGAAACGTCGCCAGAACGGGAACGAACAGTCTCGATGGAGGCGGGACTTACCTATTATGTTAGCGCCACCCGTTTGCCAGTCGTGGAGAGCGCGTGATTGGCTGCGGTGGCATTTGCGGTCGTTTTGGGACCGCAGGAACTATTTGAACTCGGTCCTTTACCTCCTCATTTACAACTTCATTACCGACCACTTTACTCCTCGAATTCGATCTGGGACTGATGCTCCAAGAAGGTTTCGCAAGTCTTCTACTACCACTAGCCTTGAAGCGGTCCTATGTCATCGCCCCCACCACTATCCTTATCACCATTGCTTCCTTAGTATTTGGTTTTGAGACCAGTTGACCCACTCCAACTGCACCCCAAATTTCCCTCCTAAACAGCCATCAGTGAGGGAGGAATGCATGTGATATAATCACTGCAACAGCTAACTTCGCCTTATTCCATGCCGTTCTCGTAGAGCTGTGAAAAACAGCTGAAAAAGATCCCTCTTACCCCCCCCCCATCCCTCCCCCTCCCCACCTCCACTGGAACGCGACTTCTTAACTTCTACCAACCCGAATCCTTTTGAACATCGCAATCCCTTTACTTATAACAATAAGAATATACAATTACCTGAAATACGAACCTGCTTATCAATGCTCTTCAAAACTGTTGTTTTGTTTCCATGGTACGAGTATCTGTAGTGGTGAACCCGTTCCTGACGTTGGAACACCGTCGTTACAATACCGTCGCCCGCGGTGTTTCCATCTTCCAATGTTACGACCGCTTTTTACGTGAGATATCCTAAACCCTAGGCCCATTTCGGGTTTTACCGTTCCCTTCCTCTCGAAGAGCACAGCTGGCAGAATCGTGCAAAATACATTTTATTTTACCACGAATGGCCACTTTACTGATGTTTCTCAACCTATATTGTCGAAGCCAGCCACGCCTTCTGGACTGGCCACGCCCCTGAGTCAACCACGTTCCATGAATCAGTCTCCCTTCTTTGTGCATACATCTCTTTCCCTGATAAGTACTCTTAGTATGTAGTGCCTCTTAACACTGCCCAATTCTTTTCTCTGTTCTCTCTGCATGACAAAATAGACGACCTACAGTCTTGCTATTCAATCCTTTCAAAATTTTTCTTGATTTGTTTTTCGAATTTAGTTGAAAGGCTGTTACAAGGGTGCTAAATTATAATCGAAACACTTTAGCTCGACCGGATTTTTGTTTTCTGTACAGTCAACAAAACAAAAACTTTAAGAGGGTTCACTTAATTCTCAGCCTTTCAGGTTTGTTTTCCAAATCAAATTGAAAGAGTTTACTCAAGTCTAGGTCAATTTGATTCGCTTTACAGATTGCCTTAAAAGGCGGTTAGAAGGCAGAAGCAACTCACGTTACGTGCAACTTATCTTACATTCTCTTCACTACTGCTGTTTTTTTGATAATTTTGTTAACTTTGTTCCATATTTTAATCTCACCAACTGAAAATGCATTACATCGACTCTTCTTCTACCTTCTGTCCTAATTCTTACACCTTGAAAATTGCTGAAAGCCTACCGTTGTTAATTTCAAGAAGCTCCAAAAATGAAGCGGGTTTCCAGATTGGTGCAACTGGATTAATGCGACTATTACAGGAAAAATTCCGTGAGGCGGGGTAAGTGCCCCGAATTTGGCTGTCTAGGCCTAGCTAATTTTAATACTTGCACTCACTGAAAATCTTAGGGCTTCCTGTACAATACGCCTTTCATTCAAGTGCTCACAGCTAGAAAAACTTCCCACTAACAAGGGAAGGATCCCAAGTCGAAGTGGCCATTTGAAATGAAACCTATACTCACGGACGTATTTTGGACGATGATCTCAAATCCGTCTTCCGAATTTGCGGAGCGATTCTCTGAACAGAGTTGGATAGGCGGTTTCAAATGAAAGCCCACAGATGATTGCGCGGTAGACCGAGCACATCGGGAGCGACCTGGCCGAGGGGTAGTGCTGGCTGTTTGGGTCGGTGAGATCATGGTTCGGGTCTTGCTCGACTGGAGGTTTTTGCACTTTATCACTATGCCTGTTTTCAGTATAAAGAACTGTTCAGTGTTGAAGTTTACATCGTGTACGACGTTGCCACGTCTTTAGAGAGGTTCGCTTCAAGCATCGACTATTTTCGTCATAATTTTTTGGTGTTGTCCCTAGCTAATAACCCTAGGAAAAAATATCACGTGGTTATTCGAACGTAAGCTTGTGGGACAGTCACGTATAGGAGTTTTCACAACTATACTGGAAGTCTAATTCCATCCCATGGTCAGACTTTGTCAGTGGTGGAGTAATGGATAGATGACCAACCCAAATTTTTTACGTTGGCCAAAATTTTGGATTTGGATCAAGAGTCGTCGAAAGGGGTAGTACGACGCGCTGAATACGAATATGACCTTGTTCGGTACGAAAGATCCTTACGCGAGGCTAGGTACCAGCAGTGGTCATTGTAATGGCGCGCCCACTTGTTCGCAGCTCCTCGCTACCTCTTTACACTTCAATATGGGCAAGCGCTGATGACCTAGCATGGATAAATGTCTCCCAAACAACGTCTTCAGCAAAAGCAAAAGTGAGAACTTGCCGAGAAGTCGATCTCACGGCCTCTCGTCCGACGACCCAGGCCACCGCCACTGCGCTATCTCGCTTCATAACTACGTTAAGAGAATCGTTCCGCAATTTTGGAGGGCAGATTCAGAATCAGCGACCAAAAATACACCTGGTAGTGCACAGTTCATTACAAATGGTCACTTCGACCTGGGATCCTTCCCTTGTAAGATCTATACATATTAAAGATCTACTATGTAGAAGTGGAGAGGCGGAGGGGGGGGGGGGCAGGTACTGGCATTTTTAGGAGCCGCTACCTGGCCATGAGTGGGGTGGAAACTTCTTCGAGTCTTATTCATTTCCCAGTCTATAGCGAGTAATTCTTGTCGTATGTGTGTAAAATTGAAAATGTGTCGAAACTAAAGAAAGCTTTTCGAGAAAATCGAGTTCGAAGGAATTGTCTTCCTAATCCACGGCCGGGAATTACAAAACTTAATGGCGCGGGTCGCGATTATCGGTGGTTGGTATTTTCGTTCTACGATTAAGCAAGAATACGAAGATTGACATTTGGAAGGAGAAACAAAAGTCACCATATAAAACAGTGAAATTTTTCTCGTGAGGTCGATCGGTGTACGACAGAGAGACACAGCTTGTGAGAAGACGGAAAACGCGAGACAGCACGTTATACGAGAGAGATCAGCCATTCTGCTGCGACTGTTTAGAATGGCAGTGGTCGCAGCGGTAAAGGTACGCGCGCGCATACATATCGTGCACTTTTGAGTCATGACAACGCCACCACCCCCCTTGCCAATTGACTCTGCTACCACACTTACGGAGGGATTTTACTAAGGATCTAATCGCGATCCGTGCCTCGAATCCCACATCTCGCAGTATCAAAAATATCCAATCTGCTATAATCAAGAAGCCCCCTTTTAGGATCCTCTTGGCAGGGTGGTTGATTCGATGGAAAACCTCGTGATGCGATTTTTGGGCAGTTAATCTGCGTATGTGCGATACGCTGAACACCGTTAAACGGCGCAGAAATCGTTTTAAAGGCAGATAATCCACTAGGCTTTCCTTGTTTTCGCTGCCCGGTATCGAACGAGTAGTATAAATAGGTGCATGGAATTTGCAGAGCTTTGGGCAGTGGGCGATTGGCTAGTATTTCCTGCAAGCCGGGTATTGGGCTTCACAAAATGACCTCCATGGCAACCGGTGAGTCCTCGTTCGCTTCGCGGACCTATTAGTTCATATTTTTGCCTTCACCGGGCGTTATCTGAGGTTTTTCGTTTTCGCCGCTGTTAAGTTTTTCGTGAAGTGGCCATAAACAGCTGGAAAAGTGTCAATGTTATGTCTTTCTCAAGCAATGATAGCGTTACGTAACCCCAGAAGCGTTTCCTGATGGGTGTTCGTGGGAGAATGCTCAACCATTTAGGCTTCTCTTACATTCAGTCAATGATTTTCCCATTGTCCCTTCGAAGTGACGCTTGATTTTTGATTTCAAAATGTTATTTCCACAATTTTCAATTCATTCTTCACGCCTCCTGTTTACCTCGATGTTTATGTTTGATTTATATTCACACATTTTTTGGTGGAGAAGCCTTGAGGCTAGCATTTTTATTACTTTTCTAGGTGCTACCTTTCCCCTGGCATTTTTGAAGAGTCGTTACCATTTTTCTCAATTGGACCCAATTTTTCAAGTACATCGGTCTTTACCCATGGGATAGGATTTCCTGGGTCGAAGCCTACCGGAAAACCTTGGGTAGCCTTTGCCCCCCAGGGTTTACCTTGAATAGCCACTTCATTCCTTCCACACAAGGCCAACTTCCGTTGAGAACGACTTAGCCAGGGTCAACCGTCGCGCTCGCACTTTTTTGGTGATTCGACCATCCTCTTTGGAAGATCTCAGTACGACCCCCCTCCTACCCACTACCATCAGGTTTAAGGGCTCCTCAAACAATCCTTTTCTCCCACCCCGGGGTAAATAGGTCTAATGAAGCAACAAACCTTCTAATTCAACCCATTTTACCTATTTCCTTCCGAAAGTTTGTGCAATAGTTTCAAAAAAGCCCTCCAAAACATTCTCCTTCTCCGCAGCCGCAACCCCTTCAACTTCCACAAATAAGGCCCCCGCTCCCGTTCGAATAGTACGAATGTACGGTTGACCGTGAACATAGCCTCTCTCAGTCTTTCTACGAAGCATTTCCATTGACCTTCTAAATCACTGCTTTTTAATGGAGATAACCTTAAAAACACCGATAATGCCTCGATTATTTCACAGTGTTGCCCCTTCCTAGTCGTTTTTAAGGAAATTTCAAGACTTTTCGGACCAGCCGAGCAGTTCAAGTCGTAAAGTCGTCTTTATCGCGGTTTTTTCGTGGAATGCGAGAGTCAACGATCTTATCGTGACTTCCCGTGGATGCCACGATCGTCATGGGCAGGGCTTTGGCGCGGTATTGTTATTGTTGTTGTCCAGACGTTGTGCTTGCCCAACGCTCAAACGCGGCTTGAATCCCACAGGTTTTGTAGATCCTCAAGGACTCTAGACGGCTGAAGTGTTTTTGCGTATCTATTACAAACACGTAGCACATGAAATAGGCCTCCTACACGTTTTTGTACCTTTTTTTGCTCATTGCAATATCAAGGGATGAATTGGAGCCATTTTTGATTACGAAGTCGTTCTTCATTTCTTGCTATTCAACGGCTTAGATGGAATCATCTGGGAGCTTGGAGGTTTTTTTTTTCAGTAAACATTCTTTGGATAAACAAAGTTTGTTTGTTTCTCCGGGCAAATAGCTATCCTTTTAAAAATTACGCGAAAAGTTTAGAAGTACTGGTTAATGAAGTTTCAGAACGGGAGAACATTCTCAAGATTGCAAAATGAATTTTTGATGTCTTGAATTTGATTTTGAAGCAGATTTCGGCTATTTTTTAAATCTTGAATGTTCAGGCTTGTAAATATGCAAACTGTTGTTCTATATTTCCATAATTTTCCCCTCTTATTTTTATTAAGTAGTAAATGTTTGTTTTTTTATTGAGGAAAACCACAGAGGACAAAAACGGCTCCTAGACCTTGTTCTATGGAGTTGAGGGTAAAACGCTGCGCAAGTACCTGTGGTATTGTTTGTGTACTTCAGTAGACCCACAGAAATGAAAAGAATCAAATTTATGAACTATTGTTAATTTGCAAAACAATTGCTCCCGGTGAGGCTCGAACTCACGACCTTCAGATTATGAGACTGACGCGCTGCCGACTGCGCTACGGAAGCCCATTGCTGCGCGTCGATTACTTCCTTCACGTTATCGCTCTTAGTCTCGGCGTTGCAAACAGCCCTTCTCATTACCACACAGCTTTCCTTAGGGTTTACTAATCCATTAGGTACATAATAACAGCTTACTACTTTCTACCTACTAGTTATAGACCATCTATTACACGGCTATTTGTTCGTCCATCGAGCACCTTAAGGTTCTTTTGGAGGTCTTAGAAGGGCACATTTTTTGGAGAAGGGGATGAAGGAGATTTTAAACGACTCAGGCTAATTTCAGCCGTGGAAAGTGTCATTTCTGAGAAAGTTTTTCGCAGAGACCCAGTTCGCGTGGTGTCGTTATCGTGGACGAAAATCGACCGCGTTAGAAAATGAGTCATTCCGGTTGCTTTGAAGGAACAATGTTTACAAAATGATTTATGATGATTTGTTGGTTTGATGTGGTGGTCTGGTTTATTGAGTAATGAGCCTGAGATTCAAGGCAACAGCTTAAGCTTCCAAGTGTCTGTTGCTCCTTTCCACAATGTCAGATTCTTTCTTCTGATGATTTTATTTACATTTTTTTGAGAACGGCTGTAATTGTTGATAAGCCTAAATGTATGAAGAGCAACAATGCGTTGAGCGGATTTGTTGGGATGCGCCATGCTTCCGGATTTTGATCAGAATCGCAGCGGTGCTTGCATTTCTCGAGCCTGCCCCCCCCCCCCTCGGACTGAGGGTAGTCAACGAAGTAAGCGTTTTTGCCTCATCAGTCGGGTGTTTATCAATTCCTGATCAATTTGGTACTGGCAAGGGATGGTTGGTTTGGTTGGTGTGAACGAGATTCGATCAACGACCCACCCTTTCTATGGAAATCTTGTGGGAGGAATGCGGACATAGAGGGGGTTGGTTACTATTTTCCCACGTTGTTTGATACATTCAAAGTACATAATTTTGAGTGGCAAAGATTATTTATTGATTTTGAGAAAGATGAGCCGGGGGAGGTGCGAAGGAGGGTAAAGTACGAGGAAGTAGCTCAATTTTCGTTTCACTCGTGCTCTCAGACGTAAATTATACAAAGTGATATCTCCCCTTTGTGCTCAGGTCATGTCGTTTATGGGCACTGACGCCGATAGCCGTATTGTCCATGGCACGGAGCGCCAGACCAAGGTCTTCCAACCAGGGTCAGCCGTGCGTTGCGTATATCTGAAAAATTTACGACCCGCATCATCACCACCAGCCGTACCAGGAAAGCCTTTCAGATTATGGAGCGCTTTTTCAAAACGGTGTGTTGCATGCTATAGGGAGTACGTGTACAATACAATACAATAGAATACATGTACGTGCGTGGAGCATAAAACTGATAATCTTTTTTTCTTCCGAGCGGCCCTGGAATGGCCAGAAAAAGAGGAGAAATTTCACTTTTGCAATTTGAATTTTTGTATAGCAGACTTTCAGCATTTGTAGAGGTGAAGGGTAGCATAATGGAAGCATTTAGTACATTGAATAAGATTAAACATATTTGAGTCTAAGAAAGTGGAAAGCAGAGGAATGCACAAATTTGTCTTCAGTGGGCATCGAACCGCAAGCCATGGCTTCGACATGTTTTTTTCTCATTCCAAGTCGCTCAGAAAAAAATTTTCTCAGCTTTATGCTCCCTGCGCGTGTCTCCATGACGGGAAAAACCGTTCTGAAAAAGCGCTCCGTGTCCTGGAGGGCTTTCCTGGTTAGGGGAGTACCGCAATACAACCCCCTTCTTCCACCCCTTGGCCCTCACCAACCCGAATTACGACGCTCTCCACAAAAACAATCTTGAACCCAACCATCCTCGCAGAGAATGCGGAACGCACGGTTGGCTCTGTTAACAACCTTCAAGCCTCGATTGTTCCCGTAAGTGTAATAGTTGTGCTGGTCCAATACGCACCTAACTATTTCCACGAATCTGAATGGAATTTGAGTACGTGGCGCATCCCAAAAGGGGGATGGTCAACTCCGATAACGTCAGAAACTTTGGACATGCATTATTTAGAGTTTGCAATCGCTAAAAGGAATTATCTTGATATGGTATCACGATGTTCTGATGCTTACTGTTTATATTTTTTTGATAAGTATTATCGAATTATTCAGTCACTAGTTATCAATATTGTTTTGAAAAGATCTTTCTCAAAAACGCCATTACTTCCCGGAAAACATGGTAGGTGGGGCGAGGACTCTGTAAAAACCAGCGCCAAGTGTCGCGCGCATGTTTGTGCTGGAGTGATTCATAAGCGTGGGCACTTCGAAAATTTTGTATTTGTTCGAAACGTCTTATGCTCGATCGGGTATCTATCGTCGTCTATTGATTTGCCGATTCGTTGATCGATTTATTGATTACTCGAGTGTCCATTTCTCGCCTATTCTAGTATATTGTACTCCGAGATGATGAGCGAATCGTCTCCTGTGGTGGTATGGAGACAACAGCGGTTTCCAGGTGAGATTGATGAGTTGTTCAATAGCCAGTGGTACCCAATACTGTCACGAGGATTTGTTTTTAAAGTGCCAAAGAAAGAAATTATTGATTAGATTTGTTTTCTATGCGCTATTATTGGCATGCGCTGACATCCGTAGGCCTTTAGCGATTTGAGGACAGGCTGTCGGCGGTTTGTTCTGTGATCAAGCAATAATTGCTGGGAATCGCTATATCTTAATTACTGCGGCTGCTAGTGATTAAGTAGCTACTGAAGGTGGCCACTGGCTACTTCTAATCGATTCTGGCTACTTGTGGTCGCTTTTGCCTCCCTGATGACCAGCGCATATTTGCTTTTCTATGAAGATTTTTTCCTGGAACTATATCTGACAAGCACTCTTTGTAAGTTTTTCATTCCCCTATTTGACTGAATAGTGTTGCCATTCTGGACTACGCCATGCATTAGCCAACAATGCTAATTTGTTTGTGTAGTTGAATTTGCAGATTGTTTAGACTTAGCCCGGTTTGATTTGTGTCGCCAAATGTTTATGGTCTTTTTCTGGATTGTTGAATAGGCATCTTTTCCTCTTATTATTATTGATTTCAATTTATCGGATGAAACAATTGTGAAACTAAAAAAGGTTCCATATAAGCGTAGCTTCGGCCCAATTTTGCACGTCTGATACAACATCTGATAGATTAGAGCGGTTCTTTTGGAAGAACGGGCGGATGAATCTGTTTTTTCATAGTATCATTAGTGTTAGAAGATTGTTAGAAAATTTTTTTCAAGTGTTTACTTTTTGTTCGGAATAGCAAACAAAAAAAACAAAAACAATGAAATACCTTTTTTCTCGTAGGAGTAATTGAGAATCAACCGTGACATGGCTCACTTTTCTGTATAGGATTTTAGGGTGTTATATATTTTTTCTCGGATAGGGACTTTGATTTAATATGTCTAGCTGGTCTTAGTAAAGCATATGGTATATGTAGTTAATACACTGGTGTGCAAAACCCAAAGACGGACGGAATCTTTCCGTGATGTGTCACTGCCGAGTAAAAGCAATCCCGATGGAATCGCACAGAGAAAGAACCAAACCGTTGTAAGGGCCACAGAGATCTCATTAGGTTATGAGATCCTCAAGTTTTGTACACCAGTGTATTATATTTCCTGATTACTCACCACGTATAAAACAACTGGATTGGCTAAGT
>KZ345905.1:65490-91310 GCA_002352805.1 Teladorsagia circumcincta | reverse complement strand
ACGTGCGAAGTTTTAGTGGTGATGGTCAGGAAACTCTGAAAAAAGGGATGAGAAGGAGCTAACTGAAGCTGTGATAGCGACATATAGCTGTGAAAGCAATCAGGGCGTCATGTCGTTGGGAAAGGGGGCATCCAAGTGAGTGAGCCAATTAGCCAATTGAGTGCTTGGAACTGAGCCTCAGGGAAAGGGATTCTGGGAGAGAATGTGAGCAAGTTGTGTTCTTCCTGGTGTTTTTCCCCTCCTGATCTTAGTCCTAGTGTCACCACCATCGGCAGTTCCGAATGTCCTCTTACGATTGGAGGCACGAGTGCGGATCAGTGAAGCAATATATAGCTGACACTGAACAACTACATACAGTGCGTACCAAAAGTATGTGGACACCCTAAAATCGATTCTCGGGGTTCAGCTAAAGACCTTCCTGCATCGAAACCTTCACCATTCGACTACCCGTGGTTGATAACCTACAATGATAATTTGGGCAAAACATTTCGTTCTAATTTAGCATTTATTTTCGATTGAAATTTTTTTCTTTGTATCGAAAGTATGTGGACACTTTTCGAAAAACAGAAATATCTTCAGAACCAAAAACTACTAGGCCGACCAAAGGTTCTGATAGGCTCAAACATTCTGTTTGGCATGTTCTGAACCAGGCTCCCGATACCTATTTCGTCGAACTCTTCCCAACCAGCCAATTTCACCAACTTATTAGGTCACTAGAGGTTCTACTTTTTCGTTTATTGGCTGAGAGGCAGCGAACCACTATCCCCTAATTTTTAAATAACGATGTGGTCTTAGGAAAACACCAGCCGATCCAGCACCCCGAACCCTTGCGTTTGTCTTTTTGCCAGATGGAATACGTGTCGGGAACCTCCCCATGAGCTTGCTGCAAAATCAATATTTTGTTTGATTTTGTGACGCTGGCTTCTCGAAAAAGGGTTGAGTCGGGATCCAATTGTCTTGATATAATCCTAACTGTCTACCTGACACGATAGCAAGCCAATCTCCAATTTTCCCCTTCTTTTGAAACCACCCCAGACAATTGTTGAGTCTCCTTCGGAATGTCTCTGAGAGAACATCTGCGGGTCACGACGAAGATCCCTCCATTAGCAAGGAGATCCCCCCGAATAGCCGAACTTACGGCTTTTCTCACCATTCGAGGTTGCTTAAGGTGGAAATTTCCACAGAGCGTCTTTTATTTTGAGCTTATCATTTTCACAAAAGCGCTGTCTGTCCGGGTTCAACGTCCCAATTTGTAATTCCTTTTATAACTGAGAAATCCAGCCTTGCCAAACTTGCTGTGCATCCATACACAAAGCTTTCTTCATTTTCTATCGTGTCATATGCTCACTGGATTGAATAGAACACCACTGGCTTTTTTCATAGGAGGGGAAGTCATTCTATCGCGAACGTGGATAGCAGACCAGTTAAATTTGGAGACAGTAAAGGCTATTCTGGTAATGTTTTAAGCAAGTAGCGAATGGAGACGACCCTCAATCGGTGTCGGAAGCTTAGCGTCAAGATTCTGGATCTCTTCTTATACATACGAGGACATACGACAGGGTTGACGTCGATTTCGCAATTGGAAGGTTCAGCAACATGAGGACTCCACATCTCTGCTTGGTCCTCTTCAAAAAAATGCTTAACGTGAAGAGGAATAATGCCAGAGTAAGTAACAAAAGAAAAAGTAAACATAGGTTAGGAAATTGGTGGAGAAAGTTGATCTACCTCAGGGTGTCCACATACTTTTGATACAAAGGAAAAAAATTTTCCACCAAAAATAGTTTGCTAAACTAGAGTGGAACCTTTTGCCCAGAATGTCATAGTAGGTTATCGACTACGAAGAGTTTAATGGTGGAGGTTTCATGGCAGGAAATTCTTTAGTTGACCCTCGAGAATCGATTTTAGGGTGTCCACATACTTTTGGTACGCACTGTATATGGTAGTAAAAACTCTTAATTATAATGTTTCTTGATCGCATGGATGGTCTTTACCTTTACCTTTCAACTTTTACGCGATTGCTCTTCGAAAATTCCTCCATGTTTGCGAAGCGGAACCTTTCCATCCTGTCTTGCGCTGTTTTGTCCATTGGCGACCATGTAACTGTACCACTGGATCGCACCATCTCATCTTCAGATAATCCACAGGGCGTTCGCATGGATGATGGAAATGCCGTTTCCATAGAGGTTCAGCCTTATTTTTTTGCCTGAAATTTCCTCACCGATACTGCTGCACCCAAATCTCCGCGCGCAGAAACTTTTTCGAAGCGCAGAACCATGCGAAGCTTATCCGCAGTCTGCACACGCTTTGACATTCTGAATTCTGCTGCAGAACATGCAAAGCCTTGTCTCATCCCGATCTCCGCGCATGCCGCCGCGCGATCCGCCGCGTTCCAACCCGGACGCACCAAAAGTCTCGCACCCCCCAATGATTGGATTCACTAACAAGGTGGTATGCCGGCCGATAGATAGAATTTTGTGAAAGTTTGCTTCATGACCCATTTGTCCCACGTTGGGCTGCACAGATATCGACTAGCTAGAACATACTCTTTATTTAGCGGATTGTTCATTGTAGTCGGTATAAAAGCTGAAGGGGTGCTCGGAACAACTAATTTGATGAAATCGCTGACAGGTGTTCCACAAAAAATGTTAGATGAAATTGCCATGAATGTCGTGCATACGAGGGCCTATTTCTTCGGTGATGGGGTCCGTTGATTCAAGTGGTGCCACTGGAAACTGCTAACTTTGTGAGCTGAGCTGATCACCGACACTCGATTGCAGGCGACAGGCCCTTGTGCCTACGAACACCCACGTCACATCATCAATGCCAATGTCGCCAAATGATTCTCGAGATAATGTTACGGCATCCGGGGGAGCCGACGCGCACTCGTGAAGTCCGAGTTTGAAAAGTATGCGAGGGTCTACGCTGCAAGAACAGCATCGGGGGCAACTAGGTTCGTCCAGGAGCCTTGCAACGTATCGAAGACCCGCGTTGCAACGTTAAATGTTAGCACGCTGACGGGCCGTCTCTGCGAGTTGGCGAGCGCTGCAGCCTAGATGAATTGATTCTGTGGTGTAGGAAACAAGGTGGTCCAGCTGCAAATTGAAAGACCTTGGCCGCGGCTTTAGAGCCATTCTTCGCGGCAGTGCCACAACAATTAGCGGTGTCGGTGTGATCGTTTCTGAACGTTTCCGTGACTCGACTGTCGGTGTCAAACGTAACGATGATTGCTTGATGAAAATCGTTGTCGCTTTCGACCAACGTCAATATAACTTCTTCTCTGCGTACGCTCCAAAGACAGGCTGCTCCACGCCAAAAACGAGTGTGGGTCCTGCTATATGATAAAACAGCTGAGATACCATCTCAGGATGCCCAAATTGTCGCTGGTGACCTTATTGGTCACGAGGGTGCTGCAAAAGATGGTCACAGCTGCCATGGCGGATTTGGGTATGGGTCACGAAACGCTGATGGCAAGCGAATTCTCGAGTATGTAAACTCGCACAATCTCATCATCGTGAACACAAGCTGCCGTAAACGTGACTCCCATCTCATTACGTTTTACAGTGGGGATACCAGAACGCCAAAACTTCGTTCTCGCTAGGCAGCGTGATCGAGAGCGAGAGAAGGACGCGAAGACTGCCGTACGAGACAGTCGCCACACAACATCGACCGCTCATCTCCACCCTAAAGGTCACCTCTTTAACAAAGCAAGTTGAGCGGTGTGGGCCCTCTCGCATTCGGTTACCGACACTTGCTATTGTCGACGAAACGGTGCAAGAAGCTACCGATGCGATATTTCGTGTCGCTCGCTCCAAAATTAGCACCACAAAGCCTCGGCGACGAAAAATCGACGGTGCTGTGGACTGACGCTGTCAAGGGAAAAGCGCGAGGAAAGGGAAGGCTTCCTCATACGTTCTTCAGCAGCCAGCCGAAATTGGCAGAACTACCGGGAGGTGAGAAAGACTGCAAGCCGTAGCTACAGCTCAAGTCGCTCACTTTGGAAAAAGCGTTAGCAAGAAACTCGAAACACGCGATGGCGAACGATACTTTTACAGACTTGACCAAAACTCGCCATCGTTGAAGCGAGGATATCGTGAAGTTTTTCGGTTTTTTTTTTTGAAATCAAAGATCCACAAGACCGTCGTGAAGCCAGTGGCAATGTACGGCGCTGATTGTTGGCTCGCGACTAGAGAAACAGAAGCCCGCCTTGCTGTAATGGAGACAAAAATGTTGCGCTGGACGGGTGTTGTCAAGCGTTTAGATGGTATTCGCAATCATACCATACGAGATCGTTAGCTTCCATTGCTAATAAAATGCGCGAAGCTCGTCCTCAACGGCATGGTGACATGCTTTGCGGGGATGCTGATAGTGTGCGCAAGATGGGTCTTAATGTAGACGTGCCCGGAAAGGACGCTCTAAGCAACGCTGGCTTGATGCGCTGCATGTGGACTTAAAGTTGGCTGGTACCCATCCCGGTCAGGCACTTAATCGGGAAGTGGCGTCAACATACCAGAACAGCGGACCCCTTCAGCAAACGGGGGAGACGCTAAGAAAATGAAGACAAGGGTCCATTCCTCTGGAAACTGTGAAGAAATTGCCAATCCATAGCAGGGTGCAAATCGGTCGGAGGAACCTTCTACAGAGAGTCGTCTTACTTAGCATGGGCCATAGGGGGGTCGTAGTCGTGGGAGTCAGCAACGAACACATTAGTGGCATCATGGTGGAGATAGGAGGAAGACGATGTAGCGCAACAGAAAAAGAGGATACGGGAAGGAGAATGATATAAAGTGTTCCTCGCAGGTTCAGTCGTTCCATTCCTCTACCTTCATGAGAAGCACATATTTAAATGCAAAAAAGAAAAGAAAGTTAAAATTCGCAAGAAACGGGGTTACATGCGCACAGCGCTGCAGGGACACCTCCACTATCACCCTCTGTAAGTAACCCAGTCACACTTAATTGGAGTATAGGCTTTTAACGTCAGAACCTGCATAATACTGGAAGCCATGAGCATCGTCGTGGAGGGACAGGGCTGATCGTTTAATTAGTCCGAGATTTTCCCAAGACTTAGCACCATTTCACATCACTTTGAGACGAGAAAGGAGAACTTGTCATCATATTGAGCACTGCTTTTCAGTTTTACCCGGATGAAACCGACTGGAGTTGGAGGATGTCGAGTTGCATGATGGGCTTTCATTTAAGTGATGGTAAAGTTTGGCTTCATTATATACGCTGTGCATTCTGTGCAAGTTAGCAGAAACAACACGCGTTTGTACTTCCTGCATGCTGTTTTTGTCCTGCATGCTGTTTTTGTCTCTTATGGGTTTTTTTTAAATCGCTTTTCCTACTACAGGTCATGGCTGAGGAAAAATTGCTGAAAGGTTCCTTGAAGAGCAAAATGTCGCAAATGTCCACGTATTGTCGAACTGCGAATTGCGCAAACCATCTTGCCGCTTATAGCCTCTTCAAGAGCCTCGAGGAAAGAAAGGAGGGAAAGGATGAAGCATTCGCCGTTGATCAATCCCAATTTGAAAGGCGTCACGCATTCTGCATCCATTCAGAATCATAGTGGCAATTCGAAAGCGATATGACCTATACTATCATTTGCTAAAGTCAGCCCATGTACGAGCCGGCGTTTTCATCCTCCCAGACAAAACTGGTACCAATTAATCGGTCCCTTCAGTGATGGAACGCTTGTACATAAAATCAATGATTTGATTCCCGGACCGCACGCGTGGTAAGCGTCATTTGCCGCTAGTCTAGAATAGCTGAAGCTGAAAAACCTTCGATGCCGCTCCCTGCTTCTTCTGACAATGACAAGGGTCGTTTTATAGGAGAAGAATACCATTCCACCAGTTTGTGTTGGAAAGCGATCTTGTTCAAAAGTTAACGCGAATGCTCCTTGATAGATGTTCGCAAGCAAAACTGGATGAGGCACCTCTCATGAGAAGAAAAAACACCGTGACAGTGGAGCAAGTTTCCAAAAGGTGCACCCGAGGCGTGGAGTAAGATCAGCTCTTCCGCAATCTTCACCGTATTACATGAATCGGAAACTATAATAGTTGCATCAGTTCGCCAGTGTGTATATTTTCACGCATTCTATTTATGTGTCGGTTAGTCTTTCCATCTGTAAAATGGATACAGATTTATAAGCATGAGATAAAACCCCCTCGCAAACCTAGATAGTCAGCAGGCTTTACAGCGTCAATGTCTCATGATGGTATTGCGATAACACCCAATGCTATACAGACACCTCTGAGCACACTCACAGTCATTCCACATTGTGCTACAGTGGCAGCAGAAAGCAGGTAAAGGTAGGAAGGAGATTGGGAAGAAAACCCACCGCCGATAGGCCCAATGATATGATCCGAATCAGTGTTGATATATAATACTATTAGGCTGGCAAGATTGAAATGTCGCTTCCGTTTGTGTCTTTGCTTCTCAGCTAACACAATCTCTTAGGATGGAAGAACACTCATTCGATAGAGCGATCCAGCATTCTCATTGCGAAATCTTAGGCGCCACTGAGCGGATGTTCTTTAAGCAGAATTCTGCTCGAAGACAAGTGATTAGAAATTACCGTCTGAGCGCATAAATTCAAGCAAGGAAAAACGGCCAGCAAATCTACTCATTGTGTGCAAAACATTGGGCAGCAACACCTAGTCTCTGATGCACTTTCAGCTGTGATATCAGCTTTTCCAATGCTAAGGTAGAGGACCTCATAATGAAGACCGTGGATTTGGACCTATAGCTCTGGATGACGGAGAAATAAAGGAAGCCAACGAATGAGTCCTCGACAAACCACACAAAACTCGCATGGAGATTCAAGTGTGTCAACTAAAAAAATTTACATGCGCCTGCTAAGGCCTTTAATAGAAAGTGGATTCGGCATATCCTGAGCGGTGCGAGCAAGCACTACTGGTTGCCATTACTGAAATTCTATTCTATATTCTAACAGAAAGAAAGCTCTCGACTTCGTTGTAAGCGCACTTCACACAGGTTGTTACGCGATAATAAATTGAGAAGATGGCCACGGCTGGGAGCAGATGGACAGCTGAGTATCACTTTGAAGTTGGATATCCAATGCGAAAGATCTTGCTACTGTGTGATGAAACAGTATAACACTGGCTTACTATGGAAAACTGCTTGTGGATCATGCAGTTACAGCTGAACTCTGCGTACAACAGCACCACCGCATTGGCTGAGCGTTGCATCTTCGAAGGGTGAATTCGCGCAATGTAGCACTTTTGCCCGATGACAGAAGGGCACATACCGTAAAAATTACGCAACAAGAAATCCTGGCAGACAGGCTGGGCGTTCTAGCTTCTAGCTCCGAGCCTCTGACACAGGTGAAGGAGATGGTTCGAATTGATGTACTTGTTTATTGTTCCTATAATGGAAATAATTGATGATCAAAAACGACAGTTCAATCTGGCCAGCCTAATATTTTGACGTGATGCGATAACTGTGATAACACACATTTCGGTTGGATCAATAACCACTGAGCACGCTATGAATTACTTTACGCGTTTTCGTGACATCAGGAGAAATCGACAGGAGAGGCGAAAAGGTGGAGGGGGTAGGGAGTTGGTGGGGTAGGGCGTTTCAACCGCCAACAAACGTGAAGTCTAAACTGGTACTGAGGTTCCAACCGATTGATGTCATAATTACAATGAAACCTCTACTAAACAGAATACCTCATAAAGAAATTTGATTTTTGGGCAAGACCGAAATTTGTATTGCTTTGCGGGCGATACGCTAGTGTGCAGAACTTAAGGACGCTAGTAACTTTTGCATGATATCTCACTGCTAGCTAACCTAGCTCGATGAAATTCGTCACCTCATACATAAAAGGGAATGTTGCAGAACAGCGCAGAGAGTTACTGACAGAAATGAGCAGTAGGACGAAAAGTCATTTTTTTAAACACTGTCTGAAGCGATCGATGGTTGAGGCTACCCCAACACATGGTAAACATTCAGAGAGGAGCTGATTATTGGTGGCATTTATGAACACTACGACTGCGAAGCATGCTTTGCCCGTACTCCCATAGTGGCCACAATGTTGTTCAAGAGTGCTTGTGGGGAATCGTTCCATTCCTCGAACACCGCGACTGACAACAGCTGGACAATTGTTGGCGCAAGAGGGTGCGCTTCTATAGCACTTCTGAATCAACGCCACATGTGCTTTATGGGATTTGACTCGGAGAAGCGGACAGGCTCCACCACCCTAAGATCCTGACCGTTTAAGAGATCTGCAACTATGCTGTTCGATGCGTTCGCGCATTGTTCTCCACATGAGATTCGGACAAATACACCGCTAAACTATGCAAATGAGAGAAAAGTACAGCGTCACAGTAACTCGACCAGAAAGCATTCCGCGATCGCGAGTCGGAAGGTTGGTACGGCACTGCAACCTCATGCCTCCCCACACCATTTCGAGCGGACTATCAAAACAATCATGTTTATCGAGTGTCCTTGACGTATTGCATGCCCTTATTCTCGCCAAATGTTTGTAAGTCCAGAATCACAACCCAAACTCAATTTGCTCTGATCAGAGAAGAGCATGCGTTCCTCCAGAATAGTGGTCCATTTCCAATGTATCGGGACTTGGCTAATCTTCCCGCCGACACGCGGGTTTCAAAGAAACACCATCACTGTTGCCCGGGCAGAGAGGCCATCCCTATGCGATCACTGTGCCACTGTTGAAGCCTGTATCACATCGCTTACAATCCTGATAAGTGTTTTGCAGCTTCTTTCTGCAACTGACGTGGGTTCAGACTTGCCTCTTGCAAAGCGTAGCAATGGCATGCCGGGTGGTCGTGATCCACCGTCTTCTCCTCTACGGACAGCAGAGTCTGCCGTTCATATAGCTCTGCAAGCGCAAAAACAATGCTGTGAGCAACACCAACCTCCTGGACACATCTTCCCTCTTCCAGTGATCCTTTCTCACGTGAAGTTATGCTAGTGTTGTCTTCGAGGAGCACGACTGGGGAGAACGAAAACATTAACAAGTCATTTTATGTTAGATTTACCCTACTCCACTTAAATCGGCTACGCCTTCTGATAAAATTGGCTCGGGGTAACTGCAGACAGAAGAACTCTCAAAGACCTTACAGCTCCTAAACTCTCTCGATCAGAAGACGTTGGAGAGAGTTTGGGTTTCACCCAAACCATGTAGAACCATTAGAGTAGTCAACTTGTCAAGAGTATGTGAGTCACAGAATTCATAAGCCCTTCGCTGCGGCCGTGGAGCGCCGTTGCCAATGTGGATTTTTTTTTACCAGGGAAGGGATTACACTTTAGATGGAAACTTGAATTGGGACTTAGGTAAACCGATGGAGTGTGGGATGATGGTTACAGAGGTGAGGACCAAAATAGCTACGTGAACCTGCCAAGGGAGTTGTCATCGATCGAAGCGATCCAAGTTAATTCTCTGTGGTGGCAAAATCTTGCATTCTAGGTTGGCGCTTCCAGATTGGTACCAGGTGGCGCCTGCGACGACTACAAAAGTTGTCTTCGTGATAACGGCCATCAGAATTTTTTGAAAATCTGTCTCTTGGGTTCTCCGACGAAGTGCACTACCTGCATGTACTTCATTTCGTTTGATCTCCATTATGCAGGGAGCGTACGGACGACTCATCTGCTCCACATCAAAAACGGAATTTATTACACTTCGCTCCATTCAAACTGAGTGTCCCAAGTGGAGAGTGAAGTGAAGAGTCCACTCCAGATTACTAAGCAACCTGATAGCCTTCTACCCCAATAGCATCAGAAGATTTTCTCCAAGGAATATGGTGCACGGTATAAGCTCAGCGAATTCGTTGGCTTATCGTGAGTTTCAACGACCTTGTCTGAAACGCTGATGAGAAGCGATTCTCCAGGAAGAGCTAGAGCTGCTTGTCCTAGAAAGATTTACACCAGTTATCAGAATAGAAATTATGTAGTAGCCTCAGGCAGGAGCGATTATTGTATTCCTTCTAGAGCACGACGCTGGTGATTGTTGGCGTTATATTGCGAAGACGGTGAGGACAGCGGAGGAGAGCTTGCCATCACAGCGGCACTCTGTGCGACAAAAAGTTTGGTAGTGTATGCCATGAGCAGACTTCATTTTTTGTCTTCCCCCCGTATGTTGCACAACCTTTCGACGTTTTCTGGCCTCGACACCTCTTCAGCGCGTTTCCTGATGACATATGACTTGCATGCGTCTTATCGGATTGGCGAATTTTCACGATTACTCGGCGAAACTACAGGGGGGGGGGCAAAAAAAAGACATTTTGTCAATGTCGCACTTCGGCACTTTTTTCTTCTCAGAGATTGCCTTCGTTAACGGGAGTTCTTGGGCAAATACTCTCTGAATATTCCTCTATAAGTAGGCGCAGGCCCTCATTCAGTACCCTCACGGTCTTCAGAATATGACCTCATCTGTTATCGTCGTCGAGCTCAAAGTGGCCTACCGCAACTGCTTCAGCGTGGAGCTTTTTGTGATTTCTCGAATCGACTCTATTGGAATAGTTACCTAGAAACATTAGCTCCGACTATGCAGACCCCGCGGAATCCGCCTTTCAGAAACCTTCGTAATGTACTCGATCCGTCGAGGACCCCATTGAGCTCGACCAATGCACCTTGTTTCCGAGGCAAATTTTCCGGATGCCGTCCACTTAGATGGCATTTGTGAGGATTTTCCTATAAAATGACGTGTGCTCTCTAACTCTAGGTAGGGTATACTTGCTTTGAATCGAGCAAAGTGTGATTAAACCGATTTGAGTACGGAGCCAAAATGTCTTTCTTTTATTCCCCCCCCCTGTACACTTAGAGGTGCCTATTCGAACTAGCCTTTTTGGCTGGGACCATTAAAGGGAAAAGTCGGCCTCAATATGGAGTATTATGGCGATTGAAACCGTGTATAAAAGTGCAAAGTGGAACGACAGTGGAGAAAAAACGAAAAGAAAGCTTATACAAGGCAAAAACGAAACCCCCGCTCCTACTAGCAGTGCAGGAGGCTTACTTTGGTGAGAGGCACGTCCAAACGAGTTTTCCGGACATGCCAGCCGTTCCAACGGTTGACACGGCTATTAGCACAGCTGATTCCACACGTTATGCCAGCAACGCATCACTTCCGCCAGTGGGCGGGACGTACTGTGGTAACGAATCAACCGCTGTAAATATGTAGTAGGCCGAGAATTTGTTGCCGCGACGTTTCGATTAAGGAGCCTGGCGTCACTCTTCTGAGCGCAGTCCTGGGCATATTGGTGATAGAAAGGCCTTCTACGACCGCCTAAACCTTACTCGTGGCTTTGAAGGTCTGTTGCCTTCGATAAAAATGGGGTGAAAAGATGTACTAGCCCCCAAGAACATATATAATGACACAAAACAAATAACACTCACCTCAGAGAGTTGCTAGAAAGGGAGTTGAATATCTTTGGAGTGGGCGCAACGACAAATCCACCATAACGTTCCCTTGCTGGCCGTGGAGACCGCGGGATTATATGCTGATCCTTGCGCGAATGCTTGCAAACCATTCCGCGTTTCAGAATCAATGTTGTGTCTTTTTGATTGGTTCTACTTGCGTAACTTTTCTAATTATTGTATTTTTTCTGTTGTACTGATGCTTATAACTGTTGCTGGTGCAAATGCAAAGAGCAAGCAAAAATGCCGGCAAAGCAAGCTAATACGGACAACTCGTCGACAGTACGCCTCCGTTTCTTCATTCCAAAGGGGAAGGTGGAGAGTCCCTGTTTGAAGGCTTCATTGGCTCTTATCTCTGATCCTTTTCCTTCATTTGTTGGTTGAAACTTCGATACTGATCGTTTTTACTCCGCAAATTCGGAATTGTTTCTACTATAAGCTCTCGGTAGCCATTGCCCAATGACCCAGACGAATCTTCTGCGTGCCACTTCTGACTGACTTCTTAGCATTAACGTTGCTTCTTGTTCGACTCTGGAAAATAATTGCTTTGCTCTTGTTGCAAACAAAGGCTTCAACCTGCCCGTGCATCTGTCTGCTTCAACCTGCCCCTGCATCTGACTGATCGCGGTGCCAGAATCATTCTTCGCAAGTTTTGTCGGGCGTTATATCTAGATTACGCCTCCCCAGGCTTCTTTCCTCCGCACCGGGCGGCTTGTCGATATAGTTTGCAACCATGAGTGTGGTTTACTACGACATGAAGCGACTTTTCACTTTTCGCGCGTGAAACCTTCTCCGCTCCTTTGTCTTACGCTTTTCGAGCCCCGGATCCACAACCTGGGTTTCAGGAGCGAAAAAAGTTTCACTCGCGAAAATTCGCTTTCTGTCCTATTAAACAACTTCCCACAACCATCACTGTTACAAAATGGTCAAGTCTATTATCAGAGGGGAGCATACATTGGATTTACTTTTTGCAATACTCCTAATGTTAGGTGTCGCGATATCTAATCCTTTTGAAATTTCTGTGTCTTCTTCATAAGGCAGCACTGGATTTCAGAAAGTTTCAAGCGGAAAGAGGGGTCAGCGGTCCAGAAAGGCTGATGGCTCACTTGCAGCTCCGGATCTCGAGTTTAGTCAACATTAGTTTCTAGAACTCATGAAAAGTGATATATTGTTTATCTGTGAATTCAGATTCCCTTTCTGGAAGATAATCACTCTTATCAAAAAGATGATGAGATACTGTTGACCATCCTTTCCAGAAAAGTGGCCAACTATATCTGAACTCCTTTTCGGTTTTTCTTCGATGTATTGTTCTTCCATTCAGCTGTTCCCAGCAGCCGACGTTATGCACGTGTTACTGTAAAAAAAACTTGCTCACTGTAAAAGCTCTAGACCACCCGTTAGCTTCACCTCAGCGTTTTGCATTCAGTTCGAGAAAGTCCTCGAAAGAATTGATAACGGTAAGGAGGGAAGGCATTGGGAAGGTACATGCGTATCAAGAAGCAATTACTCGGCTACCAAGAAAGCGAGGTGGGACTCTTTCACGATGAATGGCGCGTTGGTTGCTGAGAAGGACCTCAAAAGCACTCCGCCCAAAAGCGATTCGTACACGAGCTCAGTTGGTGATTTGTGCGAACTGTGTTGCAGGAGCGGCACAACTGGCAACTCGGCTGAAGCATGGATTGGCATGGTGCCGCCAAACGCGTCGCTACAAAATTGTCCATACGTCCGCAGTCTTAGCCCCTGTCCGGCCTTGAGCAAAGGTCAAGATCCAAATGATGGGTCTTCTGTTCATGTTCTTTTATCGGATTTCCTAGATTTTGTTCGCTAATGGCGTACAGTTTAGCACGCCCCCCCCCCCCTACGAATTTCTCAAGAGCCTCTCGTAAGCGCTGCCTTTGAAAAACTCATTGTTCCCAATTCAGATTCCAATCGTGCTTTGTGTGTAACGAACATGGCCTTGAAGGAAGTGGTCACGATAATTCCTATGGAGACGATAACGAAAGTTACGTGCCGGATTCGGTAGGGGTCATGCCAAGTGAGACACAGGTAGTGTTCCAGGTGCAGTGGAGCCTTACAAACAGCGTGATAAGGGGCCGAAACCCATCTGCGGGTTGGAGAAACATGAACAATGTGGAAGGGGTGCAATGACATCGAGCTAGATATGGTACTGCTATCGTTAGTGTCCGATTTTTATTACGGAGTGCGCCTTATCCCAAACAGCTGCATGTTCTTATCTTAGGTATCGTACCATCCATGGGGCTACGTCCATCAAACGTTATCTATCTCAGGCCTTATCGGTTGGTAAGACGAGGTAGTAAATCTACGTAAAAAGCCTGTGAGCGCTTCTGAAGGAAAGAAGACGACAATGATGGAAGTGCTGGAATAGCATAATGATCGGACTTCAGATCTTGATATCAAAGGTCTCTTGGATGTCACGACTTTGATTTCGAAAAAGCTTCTGATAAAATCCCCAGCCCATCTTCCTATTAAGATAAACTAGAGCAAGTTGGAATTCGTTTCAAAATTATCGAGCTGGTTAAGTAGCTTGTTGAACAGCGGACTTCTCAAGTTATGACTAATGGTTCCTCGTCCAAGGTTAGGAATGCTCCTAGCGGAGTTTCTTGAGGTAGCGTTCTCTCGTGTGTGCTGTCCGACATCTTCACTTTCAATTTGCCTTATCTGATCGTGGTCTTTATTTTCACTCCTCGAACCTAAAGAAAGCAATAGACCCGTTGCATAAGATTGTCCAGAAATCACCGCAAGCTTCGATGTGCCAGATTTTATTTTGATCGCTGTATTGTTGCACATCGTTCCCATACTGCTAATGTGTTTTGAATCACTCGTGCCCCAACTTATTTTGAAGGTTAGAATCGAAATCACCAAAGCATTAGTTGGAGGAAGCTCACTACTATGAGTCGAAATTAGAAACAATGCTACGTAGACAGCTCGGAAAAGGTTTGTTGTGTAGGGATAAGGATATGTGGAGCAAATGCACGCTGCGCCAATGGTCAAAAACTTTTCGTTAGAGGGAACTCTGAATTTGAAGTGGGGAGTTACGGGTGTCATTTTCGTGTTGGAGACAACCTTTTGAGTAGTCAGCAGAAGAAGATTCTCGAATGACAATGCGACTGCCAGCAGCATCTCTTGAAGTGGGCATGCCCAAAATTCCGGAGCGCTTTAAGAAAATTGGGAAGGTAGGAAGCTGAACAAGAGGGCACCCTATGAGCTGACTGAGCAACAGCAAAGCCGCCCTCCAGGAATCTTCACGACTCGTTTTATTCAACAAAATTATCCGAGTCCCAGAAAATTCCGTCGTTTTTGACAGAAATGGGATGCTCTGCAATAGATCTAAGCAACAAAAAATCAGGCAGCAACGAACATCGAAAAAAATTGCAAAGGAGGGCACGAGGCGACGACTACGGTGGTAGACTCGTGCTTTTGCAAAGTAGTGATGCATCACAGCTATCTGTACCCGGATGAATTCGTTAGAGTAGCAAGGCCTGACAGACGCCAACGTATTGCACCGGAAACGCAAGGTCTGTATCCAAGAGATTGAAAAGAACTGTCCTTCATATTGACTCCCATCGACACGAAAGCTATCGGTTTGATTCATCTCTAGTAATTTTGGAGGAGGAGGGGCAAAAGACTGGGTTGCTTTCTGTGGTGATGTTGAGATGAAATTTTCTTTGGTGACGTGCAAAATGGACCCCACTTGTTACCAGTAGTTTAGCAGCAACATCTAGTGCCTTTTCTATACCTCTAGAGTAATCTAAGCCACGTCTTTTAGGAAGAAAATCTGCCAGCTAGCCGAGTTCCTTAGCGAGTTATTGGCTGCATTAACAAAACATATGCGGCTATCTATCCTATCCTGCCGTTCAATGGAGAACATCTAGTGCAGCATTGCCAAAAGGCTCATGCGAATAACCGTTGCCTACGGAGTAGAGAAATTCTGAAACATGAAAAAGAGCTTGTGAACGCAGTTCTTGATAGGTCGCGCGGGTCCGCCGGTGCCACGCTATAACAAGACGGAGGCATAGATTCTTATCTCTTTCACGCATGTCATTAACTTACAAGGGGAGGATACCAAGTCGAAGTGACCAGTCCTATAATCAGCTACGTGTTTGCGGGCGCTGAATTCAAATCGACTCTCCAAATATTCGAAACGATTCTCTGAAACCAATCACGGGTCAGTTTCGAATGAATGCTCATTCACGAGACACCTTCAACGAGATGCTGTCGGCGACGGCCTGACCAATTGCTGGCAAGTATATTCCTGAACACCATCACTTCAATCGTCAGCAAAGTCGTGTTCAGAGGGTCATTACATTCAGTAAAACCACATCCCCGCTTCATTATCGGTGCAGCTGCAAGGCATCACATTGGTTGATCAGAAGGACCCAGTTCAAATAGTCCCTGTGGTCCCGAAATAACCGCACATGCCTCTCCACGACGCCAGAGCAGTGGCGCGCACAACTGCACGCCCTCCTGCTTCGCCAGTGAGTCTCTCCGTTCTAGCGGCGTTTGAAGAAGAGTCTTTTTTGTCAGATTCTCTTCATGTGTGCTTGAATAGGGCCAGCGCATCGTCCCACACCATCAGCATCGAATTTCAGAACCCTGCTGCGGCGGTTGCTTCAAGAGTGTAAACGCTAGAAAAAACCTGATGAACTACCGCTTCACTAGTTCTTCGCATTGTTCAGAAGGGAAGCAGTTCTTCATCCTTTCCGTCCTCTTAATCAGAAGGGAAGCAGTTCTTCATCCTTTCCGTCCTCGCGCGTAGGATGGGCCTATGTCATCGATTTATATTGAAATAGAATAATTCCCGATTCCACGACGTACAAGTATTGGGATGGAGGGCGCTCCGAAATGCGCACGCTATTTAACGCATACTTCTAGTTTTGCCATGCGAAAGCAAAATGCGAACATCTCTTACAAATTAGCTGCTTTTGGAGCGTTTGGCGGGACAAAGTTTTGCGGTTCATGAAACCTGTTCTGAAAGAAGCAAGGCTGTGTAAGGAAAGTCAAGGAGTTGAGGAACTCCTTGAGTTCCCCTACATAACCTTGCTTGCATTTCGATCTACAATCACTATCAGAGACTACTACAAAGCATGCAGAAACTGTTTAGCAGAATCGTGAGCGTAATTGTAAAATAATATTACTTTTAAGATATGTCGGCGGAATCAGGATTCGTCGAATGTTATTGCAATACCTCTATAATCTGTGCAACACAGGCGGAAACGTTTGAAGTGCGTTTAGTTTTGCCTGCTTCTCTTAGTTTTCTCTTAGTTTTTTTTTTTTGCTGAAAGGCTTCAGACATAGAGACGATATTCTCACGATACAGAATACATATACGCAAACTAACCCGAATAAACTTAATGCAATATATGGAATTATTTTGAAATTGGAAGTTACTTATAACAACGAATATAAATAATATAAATGTAATTACATAAATTTAGAAATTAATACCGTAATAAGCAGGATGCATGCACAGATGTATAACAAAGCAGATCATTTTGATTTTCCCATCAAACGTTGTCATAACTAAGCTGCAAATATATCATGTAATGTTTCACAAGGATGCTGAGTTTTGAAGAAATCTTTCGCCCCAGACGGACTCGAACTCGCACCTTTTGCTGTCTGGGCAGTGCGCTACCATTACGCTAACGGAACACCATTTCATTCCAACTCAGCTTTTCATGGTATGCGTACCATATCTTTCAAGAAGGGGGAGGGGTTCAGTAACGTGTTTAGCTGGTTAGCCGACATCGGCAGTGAACCGCGAGGCTGGAAGATTTAGCAATGATTTTGACTTGTTTTTGATTGTTAACTGTTGCTAAAAGCTCACCTATGTCGCTACAACGGAGATCACTGTCGAGGTGGGCGGGGCGTGCCGATTATGTTGGCGCCACCCACTCGCCACTCGCGGAGTGCGCGTGGATGGCTGCGGAGGCATTTGCAATCGTTTCGGAACCACAGGGACTATTTAAACTTTCTCCTTCGAACCAACTAATGTGGTGCCTTGTGGCGCACTAATAATGAAGCGGTGTGGTTTTACTGAATGTGTTGAACTTCTTAACACGATTTTGCTGACGATTGAAGTAATAGTGTTCAGGTATATGGGGTGAAGTTCGATTCGCGCGATGGGGCGGTTCTGTTCGTCTTCTTTCCCAGGGCTTAGTCACAGGGCAGCTACTCTTTCACCATCACGTGGCAGTTCCGAAATGCATGCCGGACTAAGACTTGAAGAGCAGAGGAACAGAGGGCTGCGCCATCGCGTGCCCTTTCACCACCCGAACTCAAGTTTCACCGGCATGTGATATGACGGCTGAACATGTAAACTAAATTGCCACAGACAATTGCAATTGCTGGCAAATAGCCAGACATTGCTGGCTACCTGCCAGCAATTGCAACAGGGGAGCATTTACTTAAGGCAAGTTTAGACAGCTCCTCCACCCCACCCTTCACTTTATTTCTGTGCCGAGGAGGGGGAGCCCCGTTTTGTAGCCTTGTCGGCCTTTTTCTTTCCCTTTTTCTTTATCACCAATTAACTCCCTATCAACAAGTTTGTCAGCGACCCCTTAACTCCTCGAATTCGATGTGAGACAGTTGCTTCAAGTTGCCCAGAAACCACGTCGTGACTTTCATGTTTCTCTTTTTTTCCACTTTTTTCTTTTTTTCTAATTTATCTGTAACTGTATCTCCAACTATGCGACACTCCTTCCGGCCAGCGCTTCCAATAGCCTCATGATGGTTCATGATCCATCGGGGTCACGTTGATCACGAAACCACGCACAACGTCTCCATGGTAAATCTTCTGATGCCGTCAGTCTAGGAGGCAGGCGTTCGCTGATAGTACGGGATAGGCCCTTCAATCATTCATTAGAAGCATTCGGTCCGAATTCAGCAAACTGTCATTGGCGCCGATCCGAGCGAGAGGTGGAGGGTCTCTTTTTTCTGACCCCCCTGTATGTACGTGCGTATCTATGTATGTCTAGGCGAGTGTCAAAGGCTAACCTGAGCGTCAATTCCAGCTTTCAAGTGCGTAGAACGCGCTCCTGGAAAGTCCCCAAAATACAGAAGTAATCTTATACAACTAACGGCTATCAGGCGAAAGAAAACTGCTTACGGAATGTTTCACTCGATATATTCAGTTTTTGGATGTCATAAGAATGACAATATCAATGAAGTTCACTGGTGTGCAAAACTCTAACGAAAGCAACGTTTGCATGTTATTTGCCTACTTAGTACCTACTTGATGAAATTCGTAGCGTACTTAGGAGAGGCTTGTAAATTCCATCTCAGGGGGTTACTGAGAGAAACACGCACTGCTGAAGTACAGGGTGTCCCGAAATTACTTGCGCCTGTTCACTGCAATGTCTCTCAAAGTTCTGTACACAGAATGATAATTGAATGTGAGCATAATTACACTAACATCATACACCACAACATGCAACAGCCAGATTTTGAAATTTCCTCAACCTGCACGAATACAGCCCGGAGTCTGCTTCTGCATCCTTCGCACGTTGCACAGGTATTCCTTATACACTTTTTTCCCGGCTTTTTTTTGATGTTCTCCCAGTAACTGCAGATTCCTGTGACGAGCTCGGCATGCCTTGCCCTTCACCATGGACCAGACTAGGAGTTTAAGCGATCAAGATTAGGGAGACAAGTAGGCCAGTTCTAGCTGCGACGAAGTCGGGCAGCTCGCAGTTCGCATCCGCCTTGAACGAGCTTGGCACCGTGAGCTGTAGCGTTTTCCTGCTGGAAACACCGCGACTTGCTCCTGAAGTGGAAGTCGGACCAAGGCTTCCATACGTGCCATAGTGCTCACGTAATTGCTGATCTTCCCACATAAATCGGCAAAAACTAGCGGCGTCTCACCAATTTCTGCGACTCACCTCCAAATCCTTATTGATGTCGTGTTCACCGCACTTCCAACAATCTTTCCACGTGAGATAGCACTCCCGATATTCCCAGCTCGAACGTGATCATTTTGGCGATTCAGCGTCGACCCCCCGCCAAATATTTTCTGGGAGGAAAAAACGATCGAGAGTCGCGTGCGGCCAGTGGAGCGCGTTAGTAACTTTCCAACTTTTTAGCCTCTCTGCAGTTTTTTACCGGACCGAATGAAGCGGCACTTCTGCATGTGATAGGACTGGTAGTACTGCCTCTCTGTGACCATGTGCCCCATTGATGACTTCGACACATTCAGCGGCCTCGTCATCCTTCTGAAGGAGTACCGTGGATTGCTAACCAAACATTTTAATAACTCCTTCCTTGTAGACGCTGGCCATTCGTCCTTGTATTGGCTTGTGAATGAGTGTTCGTATTCTCCTGCATCGTTTGATGCCCATCTGTACGGCCTTGGCGGAATGTGCAGTAATGTTAACGTCTCACGATGCAGTCCCTTCATCGAGCATGTGACTGCTCATGGTGGCCTTTGATCACCTTCTGCTATCTCCGACCAATAACGATGCAGTGCACAAGAGAGTCGATATGCACAGCTAGTTAGCAGCGCGCAATATGAAAATAATTGTTATTTCTTTCCTAGAGAATTTTTGAATTTTGGCGCAAGTAATTCTGGGACACCGTGTAGAAATGAGATCTCAAGCGAAAGTGCTCGAAGCGGTTGATTAGTGGAACTGCCCCGATTCATGGTGAACTTCTGGAAAGCAGAACATAGCAAGGTTAACCGTCATGTTAGAGCAATGTCGAAAATTTTACGACTCCCCTTCTTTCAGCGAGTCTCGATACGACCCTCTCCCCAAGCCTTTTAAAAACTGTACACTCGGTATTTGCGCGTGCTTGCGAACTACTTTGTGGTACTACTTTGAGCGTCACACCAGACTGAGCGCGGCGTCGCGTTTGCGTTGGGCTGCTCCCCCTAGACTATAATGTTCCCTTTGGGTGCTCTCGTTCAGTAAGCCTATACGCAAAAATTAGCCGCCATGTTTGATGTTATTGGTATCGTAAATTAGGCTCCATGCATTGTGAATTCGCTCGAGGAAACGGCAAGGCTTGTGGAGGTTTTCGCCTGATGCTACGCTCTCCCGCGCGGACAGTTACCTGCACCCGTAAATCGTCTGTGCCATCGACGCGTGCATTAGCTCTCGCGCAGCAGAGAGCCAGGTTGAGGAATTGCTTGGATTTTATACGTGCGATTATACTATACTGACATTCTTTGTGAAGTATGATTCTACTTAAGGTTAATTCGTTGAGGTCAGTGTTAATTCTCCATCGCGATCCAGAGATAAGTTCGAAGTTGTAGAATTCTATTTCTTGGACACTTAACTTTTTTTCCCTCAGATGTACGGCGAAATTAAGAAATTGTTCCCGGTAATTCTAATCATTTGTTAGCTACTACAAGCGAATTTTTCAAAAAGTGTATGCTCCATATTGGAAAATAGCTTTACAGTCATTGTTTGGGTTTCCTGAATGATAAGGTGTGTGGGCCAGAGGAATTGCATCTCGGAATGTGTGAAAGAATGGACTAAATTCGAAGAATTTTTTGGAATGAGAATTTTCGATCACCCCGGAGATTTCCCTCGTGAAATTGAAAATATTGTAAGTGGCCCGAATGCACCAGATACACCTACCCCTCCATCGCCTTATCAGTACACTGTTTTCTTCAAATCAATGCACTGTAAACTTCGACCAAAAGTGTATAATTAGGATATCTGCTCTCACTTCGGTATAGCTGAGGGTGAACTGATCCATGCTACAGCCATACCTTCTGACCGTCTTGCGTGCACGCGTGGATTGGATACATATCGACCGCACGGTTATTATGTATCCGGGTATGCTTCACTACGGCTGGAAACATCTTCGCTTTTTTCGCCAAATTTCCCGCTGCAGGAATCCTATATCTACCACTGCTTGGAAGTGGACTAGTGGTTCTCGGCGAAAAGTTTCGTGTCACAAGAAGGGCAAAAGTCGCTTTCTGGTGTAGCGAAAAACACCGTATGTATTCAACCCTTCTCGGACTACAAACTATTGCAAGGCAGTCCTGAAATTTCAGCGGCTCTGGAAACTCTGGAAACTATCAATCGTTGAACTCCACGACAATTGCTTTTTTTTCAGTGACGCGGTGGCGGTTCGATAGAAGCAAGGAGCGCTTGCGCGCGTGCTAAGGTGCCTTATGTGTGCGTGCACCAACAAAATCAAACATGGCGGCTAATTTTTCGTGTGCAGGGCTACTGTATGGCAGCGCTCAAAAGGAACATTATAATAATTCAGTATCCTCCCCGCGGCGCGGCGCGGATAGACCGAGGCAGACCACTAATTTTCAAATGAATGTGATTCTGTTAACACATTGACGACAGCGCGGGGCTATATATATCGCGCTTTGCAGGCCACATCGGACCGTGCGGGTGAATATGTCTCCCGCAACCATTCCATTGTTATTTTTCGCAGATGCACGGCTTCTTCCGAAGTTTTTTGTTTCTATCTTATGGATCGTATATTGATATAACTATAAACATTGTGGTCCATGGAGTAGTTAAATGTGCTTCAATTTAAAAAAGGTTTTTCAAAAGTCGTAAACTTTTCAATTCAGCTCAAACTCAAAATAACTCTTGATGAGGAAGTAAAACTATAAATGGTATTGAAATGTTCGGACTAAACTTTGAGGACGACAAATTCGCCAAGATGTAGGAGTTTTATAGTGGAAGAAACCCATACGAACACCCTTCAACAACATGTTCAAATTGACCCATTTTGTAACCATGAATAGGCATTTACTCAATCAAAACTTCCCACTCGGGGAACCACTCTGTCCGTGTTTTTATCATGTAGACTGACTTAATTGATAACCGCTCTCAGGGTTTTTTATTCGTTCGCGAAGTTCGGCTTTGTCGGACCGTGCCGTGACGAATGCGGTATCGAAATCGCGTCACACACTGCCAAAAACACCAAAAGTCGCATTGTCGTCAATGTGTTAAATGTCAATATATTTCAAAATTTTGAGGAGGTTTGCAATTCACATGAGCGCTAGTTTCAGACAACTAACTTTTTTGCAGTCTAAAATCAACTTTGTGAACAACTTTGTCAGCTATAAGTTGGAAAAACACAAATTCACAGGAGTGCGCACTTCTTCGTTTTAAAAGTAGCAAACATGAGATTGACAAAAGCTCTAAGAAAATCTCTAAAACCTCTGATTGTTTCTTTCTTAGAGCACTTCAACTTTTGCAAGGTCTTTCTTCCTCGAATAATCGCCCCGTTGGGCCGCTTTTTTCGGAAACGGGTTTTTGGCTCTCAGTGACTTAAACTTTCTCCATATTGAAACTTTTGCAAATCTTGTCCCACTCAGGTAAACTTAAAGGTATGAGCTTCACAACAAATACTTCAACTCTTCTCAAATTTGATGGGTTCTATAAATCGCACGCTCAAACCATTTTAAAGAAATCGCAGACCGATTTTTTATAGAGCGCTGGTTTTTTGGCTTTGAACTGTCATAACTTTTTTTCAGATTTGACTTTTAGCGATTTTCTTGAGAAACAACAAGGATAGGCTATCTAACTAGTGCTTGATCTCATTTCCGAAGTGAACCTCTCAAAAAAAACGCCGTTGGATTATTTCAATGCATTTTCGGCGCTGCTCTTTTGAAATTACGAGTTTCAACACTCAAACATTTACAGCTCTCTTCAAACCCAATTTACGGGGATTGATGACAAAGTACAAACATAGTAAATGTATCGGAACAAATTGTTCTCTCCACTCCATGACTCAAACGGAATACTATGCACTATCCGTCGCGTGCGGTCGCCTTGCCACTGTCCATGCTCGGATGCGTGCCTTGGTACCATAACCTGATTCTTCTTCGCATGTGGTCGCCATACTGTTAATGGGATCCTGGTAAACGTTTCTGATTCTGACCCGCAACTGACGTAGGTCTATTAGCGACTGTTAAACGTAGCGATAACCTGCTATTGCATTCCATGATTGGCCATCACCCCCTCTTCTGCGGTTTGTATCACTCCCCATGCAGGTGAGACAACGTTGTTAGCAATACCAAGCTACAGGGTACACTAGTACCACAACTTCCTCCTTCCAGTTTCCCAGTGTTTCTTCTTCGTAAGTGGTCACCCTACTGTTGTTGAGACCTGCTGTAATCAAAAACACAGCTACTGCTCACAGCAGTTTTGCGAATTGATGACATCCATATTTTCCTGATCCATCTACTCCCTTGTGTTGCACAATCGGTCCCATGTGACTTCAGATTAAAGTGAACCGCCCTATGAGGCTGAGCATCAGTATGCCGTGCATAAATGGGTGAACTTTGGTATCGCGCTCGCACATTTTCTCCAATATAAAGTTGTTACCAAATCTCCTCTTTATTCTATTCGCCTCGTCCTTGAGTTTTGGACACCACTGTAATACCTCGACACTGATTCAGACCTCAGTCTTATCAGTGGCTAGTTCCCTCCCCTTTCCCAGTGCCCTCCATCTGCGTTACCATGTTGAATGATCGAGGGTGAGCGTATCTGATCTTCATATAGCCTTTTGGGTATTATCACAATTACATCTCATTAATAACACCTGAACTCAGAATGGATCTCAGTCCTTTAACCAGTTGCTCGCCTTCCTTCCTTCCTCACCTTTCCTACCCTCCCCTCCAGCTGCCACGGTGGACCATGCATAATAGAATGGAGCTGACAATTTTCGATCGGTGTTTGTATGCCGTTGAGGGTGTTAGCACAATGATGGCGTTCACATCGCAAAAGCGGACCTTCGGTCTCTCGATCCTGTTAACGGTTGCTCTACTTTATGAAAATCTTAATTTGCGGACGGACAGAACGCCAACCACACCTAAATACACCCGACAAGGTGACACACAAAGTTGTGCTTTATATGATGAAGTGATCGATGGATAGCGATCCTTCACTGCGAGCTAGTAGCTCATTTAACTCATAGTCAGTGAGCACTGTAAATTATGCATTGTTATACAAAATGAGATACATAACAAAAAAACGACTGGTGTGTTTGGGAATGTTTCTCGGGCACAAACCAAACTCCTGGCCTGATCCCTTCATGCTTCGGAAGGTAGCACTATAACTGTTTATAGGCAATTATTACCGCGAACCAATCCTCAGAATCGGTGGAAGGTGCAGAAGCTATTCTAAATTGGACACGCTTAGGCAAGTTCTGTGCCCTTGAGTAATGAACGGAAGTGTCTTAACAAAATCTCAGTCACTAACTTTAGGTTATATGCATCCGACGAACGCGACAGCTCTTCTCGAAGAATTTTTGTACATAGCTTACAATCTTTTCTTCTTACCTTTTTGCTCATTGTTCTCCCAGCCTTCTGCTTTCTAAGGGAGTGGGAGACATGGTTGGAAGAGAGCGAGCGCAAGCAGGAAGGTCATTAGCGAGTCGGTGGAGCGAGGCGACAGCTCGATTAGACCAACTTCGCAATGTGCTCCACATCCCAACCTTTGCATCCATTGCCTTCAAAACAAACATCAACACGTGAATGTAATTTTAGAGCTACATCGAGAACGCTCAAAGTGAAATTGAGGAGAACAACCACGAAGTTGAGGAGAACAACCACTCCTGAAGCAATAAGCACAACCACAACGGCTAGTGCTGTTGCGGCAAGCACTACTTCAACATCCTTCACTACACGTGAACAAAAAGTGAGCTTTTATGTCAGGTGTTAATCTTGAGAGTGGTTGCACAGGTTTTTGAGCAGTACGGTTTCTTAAGGCAGCCGAGACGAAAGGAATAAGCTCGTCTTCCAAACAAGATAAGTAAGTTTGGTCAGTGGCCATTGAAATCAACATTACATAAAAACATTGAACTTGAATACGAAACAGTCCGCAGTTTTATTTTGAATGCTTTGCCGATAGCGTGGTTTAATTCCTCTTCGCATGCATGCGTTCGCTTTCCGCATAGAAAATTTTCTACGCATTTTTTGCATCCCTCTGCACACTCGCTAGAAAACCTGTTCAAAGATTACCTTGTGTGTTCCCATTAGCAGTCACTTCCCAGAATAGCGACTGTTCTGATTCAGTTCATGGGACTCGGAAGCAGGTGAGTTCAAAGGGTGGTATGAAGCGAATGCAGTATTCCGCAGATGGCCGTTAACCTCTTCGTCTTCACCAACCTCTGCCGATATCCACGATCCGTAACGACTTGGAGCTCAACAATGTGTCTACTCTGGCTCAGTCGGCGCTCACTTCACAATGTTTTGATTTTGCTTTCTGTAACGTATTTTACTCCGAATCTCAGACTTCACATGGTGTTGATCCTACAGCTCTGCCACGCTTCACATCAGCTCGAACCTTCGATGCAACGTCCCATGAGCTGCATCGCTGCCAGTGCACTGAAAAGGCCTATTTGTCAATGATGAAAGAGTTGTGGAGAAACGGGAATACCCTACGAAGGTTGCAAGAATTTAATCTTCCCGCAATTTTGATCCC